>VTPC01003281.1:23995-57771 GCA_011009095.1 Ignelater luminosus
TTCTCCTGATTACAGATACATAATCAGTATTTCGATATCTCAAATAGTCTTCGAGATAATTGAGATCGAAGACGGCGATTTTTCTGCATAGTCTGTCTGTTGGTCTGTTGCCATGTTGTCGTAACTCTACAGGACGTGTTATATATGAAATCAACTTAAACTTTCCTTCTAATTACAGATACATAATTGGTATTTCGATATCTCGAATAGTTTTCGAGATAATCAAGATCGAAAAATGGCGATTTTTCGACATAGTCTGTCTGTTGCCATGTTATCGTAACTTTACGCCACATGTTATATATGAAATCAATTTAGAATGTTCTCCTGATTACAGATACATAATCAGTATTTCGATATCTCAAATAGTTTTCGAGTTAATCGAGATCGAAGATGGCGATTTTTCTGCATAGTCTGTTTGTTGGTCTGTTGTCATGTTGTCGTAACTTTACGGGACGTGTTATGTATGAAATTAACTTTCCTTCTAATTACAGATGCATAATTGGTATTTTGATATCGCGAATAGTTCTCGAGGTAATCAAGATCGAAGATGGCGATTTTTCGGCGTAGTCTGTCTGTTGGTCTGTTGTCATGTTGCCGTAACTTTACAGGACATGTTATATATGAAATCAACTTAGAATCTTCTCTTGATAAAGATATGTAATCGGTATTTCGATATCTCGAATACTTTTCGAGATAATCGAGATCGAAGATAGCGATTTGTCGACATAGTGATATTATATATGATATCGATTTAGTTTTTAACAAGGGGCCTTCACAAAGTGTACCTCACCGATTTTTTTGAAATTTGGGCTGTCTGTCTGTCTGTCTGTCCGACCGTCCGCATTTTTTCAAATTTTGCAGTTTTGACTTCAGATTTGTATTCTACATCAAAAACTAAAACCAATGTGCTGTCTTCGTTTTTTTTGGCCGCCAAAAGTTGAAAAATTTTCAAAAAATTTTTTTTACTTTAGAATCGTATTTTACATCACGTATACTTTTATCTTTTTGATATCCCCTCGGGAACATGGTCAAAATAGCCGCCAAAATTTGAAAAAAGAAACAAAACGAAATTTGTTGTGGTTATGCTTTGCATTCCCAGATGTTTTATTCTAAAATTAGCTCACCGATACCAAAGTATCCGACTTCAATTTTGACTAATAACGTTTATTTTTGAACATTTGGTCAGTGGCGTACCTATGGGGCGGTGGGAGGCGGGGCGGGGGTGGTCCTCCCCGGGCGTTATCTAGCACTTTAAAATAACTATTGTTGTTTATACTTTTACTATTTTTAAAAAAAAACAACAAATGCGCTCTACATTAACTACAAGTTTAAGACTCGAAAAGCATAATAAATTGAATATATACAGAATATTTAAACAATAGATAAATTTAAATGTATTTCTGCTTGTTCTTTTTATCGATTACTAAAAGACCCGCAAATTTCCGCAGCTGATTTTTACTTCCTTAAAAAATATAAACTTTTTCTCATATTACAACATAAATTCACACGGGACCACAGTGGATAACATTTTCAAATTTCAAGATGAATAAAGAAAACTGGAACATTGTTCAGCTAACCATCAACATTGAATTTTTCATTGAAATCATACTAAAAAATTGCAGTTACTATGATATTGCATCGTGCTTGAAAGACTATTTCGTGAGTACAGTAGGCAATTTTGATGCTTTTTTAATTTAGCAAGGTACACACCTTCAAAGCAATGGTTAAAATTTGGCTTATTATTTGTAACACAATATATTGTAATATGCATAAGTTAATTACGAATACTAATTTTTGAATGTTTAGTTATAAATATAAATATATTTAAATTTCATTCTGCGTAGATTATTTTTTAGAGTTTTGGCCGCTTTCTGCTGGTTTCCGACCACAGTGCGTCATCTCTAGTATCATCATCCTGCATCAATTCTATCAAACTACTCAGTTACTTCTGTTGTCACCACATCTATCTCATCAAGCACGGAGCACCGCGTATAGCCTTTCCTCAACTATTTCCGCTTATCTGAAGAGAAGCTAGAAAAGCCTATAAACGGCACTTGCCTTAACAAGAATTAACAATGAACATGATGGGATGGTGATGATGATGAAGCCTTTATATTAAGAATTATATGGAAGAGTTTAATGTTACAAAATTGATTGTTGTTAACTTTATGAGGAATTTTATACCTTGATGTAATACAACTTGGGCAGTATTTTGACGGAAACAAGGTCGAACGCGCTAAACCTTTCCTGTTAACATTATGGCCATCTTAACAACCTTAACATAGTTGGATTAGATGATGATACAGCTTAACCTATATCATAAGGGGAAGAAGAGTCTATTGTAGTTTAACTAGAAATCTCGAATGCCAATTGTTCGATCTAAGTGGTTCTAGATTCATGCCAACACCATTTCTCTTTGCGCATCTATAAAAAGCATTAGAATCTTTAGAGATAGTTGATGGCGATATGCAAGGTTTTGTTTACCATATTCATGGTATAAAAAGTTTGATCAATTTAAGTTTTCAAGGTTCTTTTCAAGAAATAGAGTATTTCATATAAAGTTAAGTTAGTCTGGATTTTGAGGTCACTCTGTATATCTCTAGATAAGCTTCTCACCTTAAAACTATTCTCAGACGATTTATTTATTTAATTTCAACTTAAAGTTAATAAGTTGGTATTAACTGTTTATTTATGCAAACAATGTAATCTAAAAGTCGTTGCTAATTCATTGTTTTGAATCTTTTCTAAAATTAATTGTTTAAGTTCTCTGCTTGTCTGTACTGTTTCAAAATTCAAAAAGTATAATCTCAATGTGTGTAAACAACAATGGCTGATGGTTGTCCAAAGCTTACTTATTTTAGAGATTACGCGAATGCAAAATTCTAATTACCGAGTTTTGCTGATTTGCTTTTGTTATAAGAATTTTGTATATTTTTTTACTGTAAAGTTGTTATGAGTATTGATCAGAGTTGTTTTTATTTAAAATAGCTCGAGAAATCAAATCTCAAAGTTTATTGAATTGTAGTTGCATTAATAAAGTAATTTGTATAGGAAAATAACAAAATCATGCTTTGTATATGTGACGGTTATGGTGTAAGTTTTCATAATGACTGGAAAATATATTTTAGTAATAACGTGCAATAAATTTTGGATAAAAAGAGATTCAGAACATTTTTACGACGTTTTCTATTTATTACGTACAATAAAGGATAATATATGATCCAAGAACGAATATTATTATATCTTAACAGAAATAGATTTTCCCCATTCCAATACATATTTTTGGTGAATATGAAAAAATTTCATAAAGCTAAATCATGCAGATTAGATTTTATGAAACTATTTATTATGACTTATAGTAACTAATCACTTAGAAATTAATCACTAGTAAAAAATAAACATGTCATACCTAACATCACCATCGTTAATGACGATTAAACAAAAAACTATAAAAGAAACTAAAATTATTAATTGTTACAGGACCACATGTGCACCACGTTAGGTACTGTTTACTACACAATGAGTGTATATTCGCATATGCGTGTTGGTTGACCTGCGAATACCAGAAAGCTTTCAAGTTTTTTTCAGGGGACTGTAGTTATTTCAGTTAATGCTCTAACGTGTGCTAAGTATAGGACGTCGAGCTACGTCATTATAGCTACTTATGAATTAGAGTTGCATTCCTTTTTAACATTCCACTGCTTTTGATGGAAACCATCACATTTATGTACATCTTACTCGTATATTATACACGTATCTTGATGGACCGTTTGGTAAAATTTTATAGTGTAAATTTTGCAAACGTACGTATTATTTAATATCTAAAAGTGCTATCAAGCTAACACACCTTTTTGCATGATTAAATATTAGTCGAGTTCGAAATTAACTTTTTAAATCGTTTTTAATTAACATAACACACACAATTTGCACCCACAAAGCATGTGTACATATGTTTACTGACAGTAGAAACTATTTGTTCTTGCTATTATTATGTGATTGCGTGCCAAATGCAATCATAAATTAAGAAGATCGAGTTTTTATATCGGTAAAACCTAAAAATAGGCTACTATTGAAACTTATTTTAGACTATTCTATTAAAAAAGGTTAGTATATGTATATTTTAGTTACTAAAGAATTTGTACGCTTAAAGTGACGCCCACATAAACTATGAAATGCTTTAATACAATTTTTGTTCCGTTTGACATACAAACTGTTAGAAAATATTTACTACAGTTTTATGATCTATTAATTCAAACTTTCCGTATATTTAAGTTTAATAGTCTTGTAAATTTTATTCCTATCTACAGTTTGAAAGCTGACATAAATTAAAAATAGACAGAATATTTAGTACTTCCTGTTGGATGATTATTATTAAATGATTTACAGTTTGAACAACCCAAATGAATGTGGTGTAAAATGATTGAGTTTATCTGCAACTGCAAATAATGCAAGATTAAGGCTGTGTACGAAATAGATATATTAGGAGGCAATATGATTTATGTTATGTTTAGGTATTCTGCCCCGCAAAGCAAAAGTGTTCCAACCTTCAAAATTGGTCTGTATTGCTTATTTTTAATATTAGGATTTTCTTGCTTGGCATACATATAAATCTTAGTGAAAAAATCTAGTAATACTATAAACTCATTGTCAGTTTGGTTTATTTTTCGAGTTAGCGCCGTTTTACTTTGCAGGACAGTATTATTTCTTTCTACTTACTCTTATATCGCAGCAGTAATTCTCTTCTTCAAAGCTTATAATGTAACGTTGTCACACTTACCAAAAATAAGTTGCTACTAAAACTAAAATATGAATGTCATTTATTCATTGATTAGAGTAAACTTTCTTAAAAATTGTATTAGATTTATAATTTTATTTAGGTATATTTTGCTATTTCATTATCACCATAATTGAGGGCAGTGTTATTAGGAATTTCTTAAAGGGTATTTGAAAATTACTTTATTAATCATAGTACATAATTGGCAGTGCACAGAGCATACGTAATAAAATGGTTCATGCAGCTAACATTGGTGACACTTAGTCTACTACAAATGTTTGGTATTATTTATCAGTACGATTTTAGTTTATAATTTAATGTTCTAGTTCTTTTAGTCTTAAATTTATTATTGAGCTTGTTTAATACGTACTAATACAATCATCAACAAATTACCTAAAATTAAATAAATATATTTAAAAATAAGTCTATTTAAATCGCCAACAAATTTTTTATAATAATATTTTTTTATAGTTATTATTCGTTTATATAAATATTTCTCTAGAAATATTTTTACTTCATATAATTTTTAATATGTATATAATACCACAGCTTCTCATATATTTTATTTATAACTATATTTCAGTACTATAAACACTCAGACACTTAGCTGAATTTTTTAATACTCTATATGCTATACAACCATTGCTATTCCATTGCAAGGTCCGAATGGTACAAATTTAGTAAGAAAATTTAACGTAACAAATTTAAGCAAAACACTAGGACAATCTTCTTTTGTTCGTGTCCTAGAGGTCACATTTATTATCCATTCTACTTTGAGGGTACAGTTAACCAACTTTAAGCCATCTATCAATTGAATATTCTAAAGCTGCTACCCATCTGTAAAAAAATGCAAGTTATTTTTATATTAGTGTAAATCCTAACAATATTAATAATTCTTTTAGTTCTCTAATCTTTGAAATAGTATTTGTAGTTGTACTAAATATAACAAGATCTATAGTCTAACAGTGAATGTAGTATTATTGAATGTCATCTAGTTGTATACGTGTTTGTATGTAATTTGTTATTTTAGAATTATAAATAATATCTGCAAACTTTATTTCCTTTAAAATGATTAGACCAGCTTACACAAATAGCTGTTATGATGGTTATAAAAAATATCTATGTACTAACCTTTTCCTATCTGTATCTGATTCTGTATAGAAATAGTAATGTTTAAAGCTGGGGTCTGAAGGTACTATTTCAAAAGCATGTTTTTTGGTTCCTGCTGTAGTTTGTTGAACTCGGTATCCATGAAGACAAGCCACACCTAAAAAAATAAAACACCTGTGAATTATCGCTAAATTAGAAACCAATATTATTTGCCTATTTGGTTATTTATTGATTTAAATGTTGATTAATAATATAACTTTATCAACACAAATTTAAATTAAACTTTTAATAATACTATCTATCAGATTCAGAAAAAAAATAATAGGTAAGATGCTATGAAAACACAGGAATAACAGCTGATGTATAAACTGGGTGGCTTTATTCCAAAACACATCAAATGGAAAATTGGAAAGAAACTACTGTTTCGTAGTACAGTGTTAGGATACAACGCCCTAATGAGTTAGAAAGAAAATAGAAACGAAGTCTGAAACTGCATTAGTTTTTTCTAACCAGATTCACTAAAACAGGCTTATTTTAAATCTATAGGTCTAGGTCTGTTCTATTGGAGTTTCATTGGTTGTTCGTTATATAACAAAGAAAGTAAAGGATAATCATATACAGACGAGTCCAAACGTTCTAAGCACATAAAAAATTGCGTTGGTTGGAGAGAGCACTATTGGAGCCATCTGTCGTGGAAACGAAATAGTATGTTAGACTGGAAAACGTGCTGCTTTGGAAATTGACGAACTAATGTATGGAGTAAAGAAGGAGCTAACTTCAAGTCATAATCGTGATGGAACAAATATACGCCTGCACAACAAAAATTGAATTATTTTCCAGGCACGGATATCAAAGCACAGTATACTGCTAAAGATTTTACTGTTTGGTACATACAAGTATGTTTGATCCATTATACGATTATGACTTAAAGTTAGCTCCTTCTTCACTATATTAAAAGCGAAGTGAGTGCACGTCTTTTGTTTCTCTCTCGTTTCTACTGTCTTCAATCAACGCAATTTCTTACGCGCCTAGTATGCTTGGGTTCCTCTGTATAATATTTCGAGGGTACCAAATATTATTTATAATTTTTTCGAGTGCATTACTGCAACAGAACAATCGGCATTTGCACAAGTGCTCCTGCCGATCTCTGTTTCAGGAATGCACGAAAATAAAATTTCTATGGGAATATTTATTGCACGAAGGGTATTCAATTTTAATTTCAATTTTAGCAAGTTGTCAATTTTTAAATAATATAAATACAAATGATCAAGTTAGCCAAGATATAAGCATGTTTAAAAAATAATTAGTCTTTAGAAATTCGACAGCAACTACAAATTAATAAATAGTTAAACAAATATTGAAAATTCGAAAATGTTTTGCATGAATCTGAAAAATGAGCACATTGGAGAATAAGACAACTGAAACTGACATTAAACTCATCAGGCACCACCATATCTACCACACGAAGGTGCCTTAAGAAATAGTTCTGACATTGGCACTAAATGCCTTGCGTCGATCCTGATCTAAAGATTAATTAATTCATAACTTTGAACTAATAATTATAATCAGTTGGTTATTTAGTGTCTACGAATGTTTAGACTAGATTCTCAACGTTTCTTCCGAAATTTTCAGTGTTCTGCTCAGAATATCCAAACATTTAATAACATTATGAAAACTCATACTTCTAAGTACCTAATCTCAGTTTGCAACTCTATCATTCTGTAAACACTAGGCGTACTTTTTGTACAATCAGCGTAGTGCGGATTATCTAGGGACCCTTTCGCGGTTTGAATGGCATGATGTAATTCGTAACTTTGAACCAATAACCTGTTGGTTATTTAGTGTCTACGAGTGTTTAGAATAGATCGCAAGGTCTTTCCCAAAATTTCCAGCGTTCTTCCAAGAATATTTATACGTTTAATAACATTATGAAGACCCATACCTGTAAGTTCTTAAATTAAATATGCAACTTTACAGTATTGTGAATTCTAGTTTTTGTACAATTCTATTTGTACAAAGACTCTTCTATGTCTCGAATGACATGACGTAATCGATAATTCCAAACTAATAATTGGTTAGTTATTTAATATCTACGAGTGTTTTGAGTAAATTTACAGTTTTTCCAGAATTTCTAGACATTTAATAAAATTATGAAAATTCGTATCTGTAAGTCCAAATTGTTACAACAAGTTTGTAGGTAAGTCTTGGACGTACTTTTTGTGCAATAAGCTTGATACCACGGATTATCTGCTGGCCCGGCGCAGAGAGGTTAAGGTGACCATCTTTTGCGTTTTTGGCTGCAAAATACTTGAAAGCAGAAGATTGGAAGACTAGACTTGTGTTTTCGAGTCTCATTCATCAATAAGAAAGCAGCTAACACTGGACGTTGTGTTTAACCGCTTTCTAATGTCGGTCGCAGACGTATCATTTGTCTGTTGTCTAGATAAGGAAAGATGCAGTTGGGAGTGACTTCGCATCGAACCATGTTTATTCTAATAAATTATTATCCGTGAACTCAAGTGAACGCGGCAAAAACTTGGATTGTTCAATGACTGTGAAAACCTAACTATGAGTTTTAGGCAGAGCGTCTCTTCAAAAACAAAAAAAATTAGCATTATTTCTCCGGGTGAAAACCGGAGAGTCGGTCACCTCAAAAAGATACAAATGAAGAAACTTGCCATAGGTACCACGGTAACTAGGTGCTAGGTGATTGCCTCAAATAAAACGCATTCTGAGCTACCATTGGTTAACATCAAACTAAATAAGAGCATGATTTTTATAAAAACACCAGTAAAACTAGACTGAGACCAACTTGGGTTCAGTTTTAAAATAAAACTGTTTTAGTGTATCTGGATATTAAATACTTGGATTTTATAGTATATAAAAAAAATCAAAAAAAAGTGAAATGAGAAGGTTTTGTCTTTAAGATTGTGCAGCAGTTAAACTAACTTACCAAAAGCGTTTTTTGCATTAATATCCTGATAAAAGTACAAACATGCATCCTTAAGTACACAATATCTTCTACTCCAAGATTTCCATTGGTTTCCTAATTTTACTAAATATCCAAAGCAATCAGGTTTTTGTAGGGCATTAGGTGCTAATATAAGATTTTTTCTTGTTTGTTCTAACCATGTGTCGGCCACTTGAGCTTTCTCAGCTGCGTGAGAAAGTACTTCTAACCATTTTCCAACTATTTGTTCTGAATCGGCTGCAAGATGTAATGTTGGAACTCCTGTTCTTTTCAAATCAAAACGATATGCACGTGCAGGTACACCCGAACTTGAGTTATCTACTTTACAAATATCATAATTTAAAAGCATCATTGCACCAACTGGTTGTTTTTCCTAAAATTGATTTTTTTTATAAATACACCATTTATACATAATATAATTTTACTAACTGCATCATTTTTATAAAAGTATAAACAGTTATCTTTCTTGAGCACAAACCATCTTCTTATCCATTTATTCGCTGGAGAACTGCTTAATTTCCATAAGTAACTACTATAAATTGGTTCGTTTTCACTAGCATCAGCAGAAACAGGACTCAAAACACCACAGGTACGTGCCACCTGCAGTGTTAAGAATATTGAAATAAAAGACCAGGAAGTTTTAAAATACTTTGTTCCTACCTCTAGAGTTAGCGTGTCACTACCAGCATGAGCTATTTTAACTACTTCAGAATGACTCTTATCCAACACACTAATTCCATTTACTGCAAGCACAATATCACCAACTTCTAATCCTGAAGTTTCAGCTGGAGTATCTGGCTCAATAGCAGAAACAACCACTGGCTTTGATCCATGAATACGAAAACCAAATTCACCCGATTCTCTTCGAACTACTACTGTTTTGTCACTTTCTAAAATTTAAAAAAAAGTGTTGGAAACCTCTCGATTAAAAGGTACTTTCTCTATTTTGTTGTATTTGGAATCTTCTATGCCTAATATAAATTCGATTCATAGAAATAAGCAATAAAAACGAGTTCTAAGTAATATTTGTAAATTGAAACAAATCTTTACAGTACTGTTTTCAAGAATGTAAATAAAAGTTACCAAAGGACTTTGATGCTTGTCTCTTATACATCTCAAGACAGGACTTTCGGTGAACCATTCGATGAGTGACAGCTTGATATCGTTTTCTAAACTCATGTTCTGACTCTGTGCTTCCTGCGTTCGGTAATGTATCCCTCCTTCCAAGGTCCTCATCTGCCACAAACCTATAGTCAAATCACCTCCCTTATGAAAAACATTATAGTAACGATTATAAATAACCTAACTCTTAAGGTCGTTGTTTAATCTATTAATAATAGATACTTCAGAAATATAACTTACATGTAACAAACAAAATAGGTCTTATCAAAAAAATTATATACCTCCAGAGGCTTCTGGTTTGCTCCAAGTGTGCAATTCTTCATGGTCATCTATGTATATCCAATAACCCTCAACATAAGGCACATTGTAGACACCCAAATCATCTTCATCTTCAGGTGCCCCAGGAAGTACACTTGGACTGGAATCTGTCGCTCGGAGACCTTCTAGACTGTTATCTGTTGAACGTGCCATTGGTCGTAATTTCACCCGACAGGTTTCCGATTTCCCACCTCGTTCTTCTGACTACCCCAAATAAATATTAACACAACGAAAATTTTATTGCAAAATTATGTTGTGGTTTTGTTATAAGACAGAACCAAATAAAAACCTGAAATAAACTTCAAAACAGGAAAAATCTGTTCATTAACGAAACTGTTCAAAATTTTATTAACCAAGAGTATTCTTCCTACCTTTGCTCTAACATCGTGTCTATATCGATGGTGCCTCCTTTCTGCTTGAGGCCGTTCCTCTGATCTAAATCGTTTTTCGAGTTTCTTGTATAATCTTCCTTGCTTTACTCTAGGAGAATCAGCAAATCCTGCTGGAGGTTGAACAATATCAGCTGGATGACCATTACTACTGATACTTTTTTCAGGGTCATCAGTAGTTACGATGTCTACTTCTTTTCCACAGTGCAGACAGTGGACTTGATGTTCAGTAAGAGCTATATGACTACTAGGGTCGCTATAAAAAACACTATCACTTCCTGGACTAACAGAACGGAGTGACTCAGCACTTAATGCTTTGAGACGTGCCGACTCTGGACTTGTTTTTGGGCTACGCCTTCTTTTACTAGGTGATTCTATTGGACTTGCACTAAAATGGTTTTAATATAAACTATCAGAGTACTGGCTTTTAAAAATCAAGGTACCTGTAAGGACTAAGTCTACTCTTTGATTGGCTGTCAGTCATATTTGTCTGCATAGAAGATCTTCGTCTCGGCAAACTACCAGGTAAACTTGAAGGTTTATCTTCTATACTATCACTGCGCCTTCTACCTCGAGAACTAGTCGGTGAACGTGGTATAGATTTTCTTCGATTATTCTCCTTGAATTTCTTATTTTTTCTAGGCGATACTGGACCAGAGTTTATTTGATCTCCACAAACACCACTACTTGATTCATCTGACGTAAGAGGGGGTTTGGTTTCTTGAACACTTGACTTTTCCCATTGTTCTTGTGAGTATTGATCACTTATTGCAGGACTTCTCACCAGAGATGGCGAAAGCTTTTTCAGTTGTTGGTTTTTACGATGAGTTTGTAACGGACTTCTGGTTCTTACTTTTGAGCGTTTTGGTTTATCAGTTGTTTTAAGAAAATCTTTTGAATGGGCTGCTACTTCATCAGGCTTTCTACTTTGTTTAAGTATAGTTTTCTGTTTTTCTCTCGGAGAAGGCAGACTTTCTACTTCCTTATGTTTACCAATATCTAAAGTAAATGTCTTTTTTCTACGTTTTTTCTCGTCTTCAGTCCATTCTGTCCTATCTGATCGTGATGATTTCCATGTCTGACTGTTGTTTACACATGCGGTTTTAGTTCATCTTTACGATACTTATTTTCTGTTTTATACTTACTCATCTTCAAGGGGCGATTCATAATATCCTGACGATGAATAGTGAGCACTACGTTCGTCTTCAGATATGGAGGGCACATGTCTGGATGAAGGCACTGATGGTTTTTGAGGCAAATCAGGGCACGATCCGTCTAAGCTATAACTACCAGAAGATGAGCTGCTACCAGATGGAGAAGAGCGACCAGTCCGGGTAACATGCACAGGGGTACTAGCAATGTCGCTTGCTTCCTCTGGAATTGCAGGCGGTGAAAAAGAAGGCACCACCATATCATCTCCGAGCAAATCAGTTTTGCCCAAACCATACATTGAAGAAACACTTTCAAAGGAGCTACCCTCTTGTGTTGTGTGCGTATGTTGTTTTTCAGTAATCTCCTGAAGTAAGAAGCACTTAAATTACAAAAAATTAATTCAATATTAGGTTTCAAGCAGTACCCTAGCAGATCCATTTTTTCTAGAACTGTCTGTTCCAGAATTGGCAGTGATATAGTCGTCAGTGGTTGTGGTACTTTCAGAAACGTCTGTGTTGGTTTTACCAGAATCGGTACGAGCTAATAATAAATCAGGAACTACAGCGGGTAACGGTGATTCGGCGAGGGGTTCTGGGGTACGTCGACGCCTTGCCGGTGAAGGAGCCGTACGAGGTGTGAGATAATGTTGACTATTAGACTCTGGTCTACTAAGTGATATGCTTGGAAGATCTAAAGTAACTCTTGGTGAACTAGGAGTCTGAGCCTGTAAATGAGGAAGAAAAGGTAAATGTAAACTTTTACATATAAATATGTTATTAACCTGAATTTGATCAGTTAATTCTTCATCTAGTGCTTCAGTATCCATAGAGGATCGTTGTTGATGCTGCAGAAGAAGAAGATGTTTTCTTCTCGAAGAAGGTGTCAGTAGTAAAGCTGAACCTCCAGATGGTGTTGTTAACGAAGTCATTTCAGAACTACTTAAAGCGGTCCCATTATCGGTACCTGAATCTACTTGTAATACTGTTGCTTGAGATTCGTTCCAAATGCCATCTGAATGATCTCTGAAAAAACTGTTATTAACGCAAGATAGAAAGAGAGATAATATGATTTACCTAACATCATTTGCTAAAGAATCATTTGAAGCAAATGGAGAATATTTTCCATCAGGTAACAATGAAAGAGAAGGGACGACACCTTCATCTTCTGGAGAAACACCATTGCCTTTCCTCGTTCGTATTTCGTTGTCTAATATATCATCACTTGTGGACGAACCACTTCTTCTAAGATATCTTCCTCCATAAATAAGATTCTCATGAAATTCTTCGTCAAGGGAATCTTGAGGACGAAATCCGGAATCTTCGAAAGAACCTGATGTAGAAGAGAAGGCATTTTCACTAAAGTTCTTAAAAATTCCTTCATTTTTAATAGGTGAATTTTGGAAATATGGCGTAAAACTTCTTGGTTCGTGTTCTATTTTAATATTCTCGTGGCTAACTGAAGTTATTCTTTTATCAGGAACTATACCATCTTCAATCTTCTGTACTCTTCTCTGATCTAAAAGCATTTCGCCGTCAGAAACCGTTTTTAAGAGGCGTTTTTTGGTAATTTCTACTGGAGAGAAAGGCATCTGGGGTTCAAAATCGATAATTATTTCTTTTTGAACTTTTGGTTCAGACTCTTCAGACTCTTCTGCATCATGCTCTGAATGAGACGAAGAAGATGTATCACTTTCGGGGAGGGTAAGTTCTGGGGGAGGTGACGTTAACACAAAAGGTGATCTTGGAGGTTCATCTGATTGGGTCCTTTGAAGGGGTTCGTGATTTAAAATACTTTCTGTGGGGGGTGGTTCTGAACCGTGGGGTAAAGTTACAAATCTACCTCCTGCTTCTGAAAATGACTTCATCAGTTTCCTTCCGTTAATCAATATGCCGTTTGTTTGAGCACCCTGTGATACCATTTTTACCTGTAAAAACATTAAAATTTCTATTTAGTCCATCTTTCTATAATTTCAATGTAAAATGTCTAAGTCGTATTGGTAAATAAAATATTTTAAGTAAACGCCATTACAATATTCAACAAAAGTAAGTGTATAGAATCGCTTGTTCAAATGTTGACTGCATTCAATTTCTCTAAGTAAATATTGAAAGGATTCAGTAATTATTTGATGTGTCCAGCAACGCAAAGAATAAAACTTGGAAAATTCTAGGGATAAAGTTAGTTTGATCTTACTGTTGGACTTTAAATGTAAATATGGTGAAGACCCTTTCTAATTAATCTAACGAAATAAAAGATGTTCCAGAAATGTATGAGGCAGTATATGAATTGTCTCCCTAAATGCAGTAATAAAAAATTAAAAAGAACTTCTAAAGTTTCTGCTGAGGCGGATTATTATTGTATTTTGTAGAAAAGTTTTTAGATTTTTACATTTTGGAAGCCATAAAAGTGTAAAACAGCTGGAAGTAGTTGCTATAAAATCGAATAATAGTCAACGACTTTTTTGGAATGTTTCGATATTTATTACTGTTCTTTCTTTATAATAGGTACAGATATCAAAAACTTGAACAATTTTAAAAAGCGAATTTGTATGCAGTTTGGATATTTACGTAAATTTTTAAGATTTTTGCTTTATAGCGATGTAAAAGCCTTGGAAAGCGCCGAATAAAGATTTTCTATTACGATAAGCAGAAAATTTATGGTCTTTAATTAATCGAGCTTTTTTGAACCAAAATTCGTGTTATCTAATGGAATAGAGCCCCATAAACAACAAAGTTTGCGAAAGTGGCAAGTTGAAGGGTTATAACACTGAATATGTTGGTAAACTAGTATGAGGAACACAAAATTACGTGTTCTGTGGCTTTACCTGAATTTATTGTTAATGCCTTTACTACATTTTCTAATAATTTTCTGAAACTATGTTCGACATTTGGGTATTATAATAAATACGGTATACATATATCGAGTCTTTAAGTACCTTTGGAAAAATATATAAATTATACAGAGTCGCGGTTTTACAAATGGTCGTTTTCTGATTTAAGAAAAAAGGTTCAAACGAATACGGCTTGCTCAAGATGACGTTTAAGACTTCAAGACTTCAATTAGATGTCAAAGTTCTATTTATTTTCCTTTTTTTGTTTTTGCAGAAACAACGTACAAAACCAAAATGGAATTTTATCGCCAGTATTTTCATGCAGCGGCGGAGAGTTAAGAGGAAAAACTATATCACTGGAACTGAAAGAATAATTTCGAAAGCTCACACTTTTTCGAAATCAAGCAAATTAATAGCTTTTCAGGTATAAGCTCACGGGTGTTTTAGAAGTCTAAAAATCAAGCATGGTTATGAATTATAAAATGTATCTCTGTTCTCTTATAAAGTTATTACTGTTATTCTGAAAAGGTCATACTATAAGAACTATCACTAGACAAGCGTTAATACATCCTGAGTTACTTTGTTCTTGTTTCGATAAAGTTTAGTGTACTCCATATTAATCCCTTCGTAAGATTAAAAAAGAACGTAAACACAATTGATGGCAATAAATCTTTAAAGGGCGTGATAAAATTTACCCTGTAATTCCAATCAGCATCCTTCCAAGTACTCAATTCCCTTTTGGACTGTAATGCATTTATGTCCTAACAAAAGCCACCCCCTAAAGTAAGAAGACTTACCCTTAATAATCACAAAGGACAAAAGACGGGCAAGGAAACGCATTTTTTGCGTAAGATCGGGCAATTCCAAAATATCAATTTCAGAAGTGGACTTTTTAATACAGGACTGCAAACTAGGTGAACACATCAGAAGCCCCATGTTATGTAAACTCAAACTAGGATCAAACTAAACAAATGGCTCTTTCCAAAGCCAAAATACTACAGGACAAAAAAGAAATGTAAGAGTCAGAAAATATTAGATAGCAAAAATGGAAAGTTGAAAGAGGTACGTACAAATATTCTAGGTAAAAGAAACTTAGTTAAATGGAAGGGTAAGATTAATATGAACTGTCTAGGTGAGAAACTGTTATCACTGCTGGTATAGTATTGCTTTGCTTTTTATAAAGAATGGCACATTTCAATAGAAGCGCTGCTGATCTCAAATTATATCAGTTCATCGCTGCTGTAGAGTACTTGAGAGAAGAAATCTACTTCCAACGTTTATTTCTTTAAATGCAAACGCAGTTGAATAATATCTAAAGCAAAAAGACGCTTTGAAGCTTCTAAATTCTAAATTGTATTGATAGAAATTTTTCTTTAAGCAGTAGTTACTACCAGGTGCAATTTTGAACATTTGCTGTAATAACTTTTAACGTAAGGTAAGTACAGACTAGTAAAGCTATACTATAGAGATGACCATTAGAAGCATAGGGAGAAGGGTAGAAGACCACTATACATCTTAACCAGAACGATAAATCAACTTTTGCTGACCACATACTCAATAATATTCATCAGTTTGATCCAAATACGATCGCGGATGATTTCACATTAGTGATGATATAAAGAGACTCCAAATTTATGAAAATGATGAGATATACAAACGCAACTCAGATTCTAACTTGAGATGGTTAATGAAGTCATACTTGAGTGTTCTCCTAGCCTTCTAAGACTGCTCAATACAACAACGCATTAGTTCCTCCCTCAGTCTCTTGTGTCTCTTTCAGTTGTGCTTTCCCTTTTACGAACGTTTGCTGTTTCTGAATCTACCCTGCGCTTGTTATTGTTAACCAATAGTAGCAGTTTAATTATAATGGTTTCTAATCATTTCTCATACAATCATTCATTATAAAAATTCCCAAAAAACCTTTTTACATTTCTAACAGGTACTTTATGGAGTAATTTCCTTAACTGGCATTTAATTCAAATAGAATCTGCTTTGACTATGCAAGTAATAAACATGTCAATTGTGTTTTACACTTAATATAGACACAATGTGTGACTTTTAATTTTATTTTCAAGTACACAAAAATTTTATTTTTAAACTGTCATTTAAGGGTGTGGGGACAAAAAATCTGGACAAAAGTTCTACCGCTGTAATCGAGGCACATTTGAAAACAAAACTTTTCTAACCTTATAAGATTATTTGACACTTGTTAGTAATTGTTACTGATAATTCATGTCGAGCTGGTCGAAGTCTGTGTAATAATGGAACACCTAAAAGAAAATGAACGACGAAATATCGTTGCCAAATTTTACAAAACTCATATTCATTTGAAAAAAGTTTTCGCTGTAAACCATTTTATTCAAATGGGAACACCAAAATCAACAATTTATGCTATTGTGCAAGGGTAGATAAGGACAATTCAGCCCAAAGAAAACCAGGAATAGAAGACCAGCAAGAAAAATGCCCGAAAGGAAGAGACAAGCTCTTGTTTGTGCGGCTCATGGTAAGCTGGGTGTTTCATTACGGAAACTTGGTCGGAAATTTAAAATCGACAAGAAATATGTTAGTAACATATTGAAACAAAATAACGTGAGACTTTCTACGCAAAAATTAGCTCCCAAATATTCAGAGAAACAAAAGTTAGAACAAAGACAAAAACTAAGAATTCTCTCAGAATCAGTTTTTTCGCCATCCAATGGTTTGACAATAATCATAGATAACGAATCATATTTCAGTTTTGATGGCAGCGGCACTGCCAATAACAAACATTTTTATTATAAAGAAGGTGAAAATGTGGATCCCGAAGTACATTTCAAGCGACACAAGAAATTTCAGTCAAAAGTGTTGATCTGGTTGGCCATTTCGTCATGCGGATATTCTGCTTTTATTTGTCCATCTGGCAATTCCATTAATGGGAATATTTATGAAAAATATTGTGTAAGATCCCGACTTGCTCGTTTCATCAGAAATAAACACTCTGATGGAAATTTTATCTTTTGGCCAGATATGGCAACAGCCCATTATGCGGCCAATGTTATTGCTGCGTATGAAGATCTAAATATTAATTATGTTCCAAAAGAACAAAATGTTCCAAACGTTCCTCAGTTAAGCCCATTGAACGTTTCTGGCGAAGAGAGAAGTTTATTCTGGCGGATGAGAAGCTTCCAGTCATAAGGAATTAAAGCAACGTATACTATTAAAAATTCGGCAATCAAAAATATCGACATTTGAAAATTTAATGGGCCGTGTTAAAACAAAAATTCGCCAAGCAAGCCGGTATGGTGCCGATTCCGTTCTTTAAAGTTAGCATATTGCTGTATTATTTAAATAATTCATTTGGTATTTTTCAATAAAGATATGTTGTTTTAAAATCTGCCCAGATTTTTTGTTCCCACACCCTTAGCGTAAGAAAAGTAATTAATAATTAAGAAATGAAATAATTCCTTACTAAAACTAAATATTGTAAGTTAGATTCTTCTTGAATTTCAGAATTTGTACCATTTGTAAGTAAGCCAAAACAAAAATATTTATGTAGTGGGATTATAATAAACAAAATACTGTGGGGGGGACAAAGTGTTTAATTTATTAAGTAGTTAAGTACAGAGCAGTAGCTTCAAGATAGCAGCGCTTCATTGTTACTATCTTTTATAACCATTTTACAAAAGAAAGTGAGGTACCTACACTGTGTATACGTTAAGAACTAGTTTGTATTGTATGCAGTTCACAATTTGAAATTATGATTTATCGAGATAGAATCACGGGTTTACATTTTTTAGTTATTTTACATTAAAAAAAGTTGCTATAGATATCCCCAGATAATTATATTCATTAAAATGTAAAATTAAAAAGTTTTCCCATATTAATCAAATTCAGAACTATGTTATTACACGCATTTATAGAACAATCTAATAAACCTGTTTTTCATGAAAATTTTATTCTTCATACTAGGTCTGTTACCCAGCCTAGAGACACACTTGATTGATATTAAGCAATGTTAAGATTTACCCAAACAATTACTTGTAGTATTATATATATTGTGATACGTAATCAACATTTCATAGATTCTACCTAATAAAAATATTTTTATTCAAGTCATTTTCTTGTAATTTGCGATCTCTTAATTAAACTGCTAAACCTTCTTATCGTATGTTTAAATATTTACTCTACTTAACTAAATGAAAAAGAAAGTCTTTTCCTTCGAATGACACTAAAAATCTAATATTTACCCTGTGTATTGTCCTTGGGCTCAAATTAAGTTGACCAGGAGGTAGAGGTTTTCGTCCCAAACAAGCTTCAGTCTGTGTGGCTTGAGTTTTCATTGATGCGGGCGTTCTTTTGAATTTTTCTGTAAACATAAGGATAAGATCTGAATAAAGGACTGCTGTATACATATATAACCAAAAACGAGCTGCAGGCTGTTGATTTAGTAACGGACAAGGCGAGTTTTCAAATTTATGTTACGCATGAACAGCTGCAGAAATCCGCCTAGCCGAAATCTAATTAGGTTGGATGGAAAAAGGGGGAGGCGGACTACTGGAGTAAACCGACTTGAGTAAAATGAAGTGGAAGCTAAAGAATAACTGAGGAATAGACGTTCATTAGACGACGAAGGAGCGTTTTACGAACAAGTAATTAAGATGCTAATATTAACGTTTTGAAAGACCGAAAAGATTTTAAACGCCTATTCAGTATAAAACCGTTATAATCTCGTTTGAAATTATTATTTAGATAATAGTTATATTTATTGCGATAATTTATTTCCGTGGAGCGATTTTAAATGGCTAACGTTAAACGTGCAAACATAAATGCGGTTTATTCAGCTGAAATTTTCGCGGTGAAATAGAAACTTAGTTTTGTTCGTGATAAATATTTTCCGTTCACGCAATACAGAGACTGTAGCATTAATTTTGGATATAATTTGGTAGATGAATGATGGACCAGTTGGGATTTTAAAATAACGACTATGATGTTAAAATAATGACAAAAGGGATGAAGTCCTTTTAAAATATTTTCGTACTTTTAGCATAACACGATTTATTTAAATATATTTCAAATTAACTAAAAATAATAATGAAATAATAATTAATATTTTATTTTTAATTATGTAAAATTAATAAAAATGTAGAACTAGTATTTGTACACTTTCATGCTGAACAATTTTAAAAGTTTTGGTTAGTCCGAGTGCTTGTGTTAGTCGGTTAGTCTTTGTTTTCAATGCAAGCACACGTTTTAAAAATAAATGAAATTCGGAAAATTTTGTATTTTGACAAAAATGCAGAGTTTTAAACTTCTTAGGAACGTTTAGCCACGTACTTATTCAAAGTCAACAAAATATCTAACATTCCAAGACTTGGAATTTCAAGGACTATAATAGATATCAAGTCGGTTGAATTGGAATGTGTCGAAAATAAATCAGTACTGATACTATAGGTTTCAACATTTCCCGCAACATGTAATTATTGGTTTTCTTTTCGTGTTATCCACTCGTTCATTTTTAGAAATCTTAAGAAATGAATAGCACGTTGTGGTGACATATTTCTGTGTTTGAAGATCTCGTGCTTACACATCTTTGATCTGTTCGTATGTTTTGTTTATCTACCACCATCAATCTTTTAATTTCAAATTTGTGAATCATGATAATTAATTAATAGAAATAATGTGTCTAAACAACAAACATTTTGACAAAGAAAAAAGAATGGTAAAATCAAGAATGATACTTTCAGATACATTGATCCTAGTTTGGTTAAATTCTTATATTGTAAATATGTTAAATATTCTTAACCAGTCGATTATTCACCTTTTTGTTTGGTCTTGAGCTTCTCTATCTTCTAATGAGTATGGAGAAAAAACAGTTTAGACCGTTTAGATCGTTCTAAAATTCATAATTACTTTCATTAGAGGTAAGTCTTTCTAAGATCGCATGAACAAACGCATTCTTGATCTTGCTTAATCACTGATTCCATTTGCCTACGTTACAGGAAACTAATAAATTATAGTCTAGTTCCCACATTTACTTTATACTTCGAGCAATTTCCAATGCAAAACCAGAAATTAACCTTTCAAATGCTGTTGAATAATTTTTTGAAGGCGTTCTAAAATTTTGGTAACATGCTTTTAATTTCCATTCTTTTGTATCTCACGTTGAGAAGATTTTATTATCAATGGCTGACTCACCTTGGCAAATTGGCAGACTACTAATTCTTAGTTTCTGACTCATTAGTGAATGTAGAATAAACCTTGATTGTAGATCCTTATTCCACAACTTATTTACTTACTTAGTTCTGATCCCTCATCTACCAGGCGGTGTAGAGGGTTGACAACAATCCGCCAGCCCGACCTATCCTGAGCTGGCTGGGCAGCTTGACCCCAAGTGTAACCACGTACTCTTAGGATAGAGCTGATGTTAACAGCCCACGTGGTCCGTCTTTTTCCACGAGGTCTCCTTCTTTCCACTCTCGCCTCGAATGCTTGTCTTGAGTAGCTGCAGTCTTCCATGCACCGGACATGGCCAAACCATCTCAGCTGGGACGCCCTTACTTTGTCCACAGAGGGTCCACTCCGAGATCTGTCTTGATCCTTGAGGTTCAGATGCTATCTCTTCTAGTTTTCCCGGCTACTCCTCTCAAATACTTCATATCGGCCACTTGGATTCTGTTTTCAAACTTGCTAGTAAGGCACAATGTTTTTCAGCCGTAGGTGAGAATGGGTAGGTATGTTGTCCTTTACACTGCAAGCTTTGTACCCTCAATGACTTCCTGTTTCCTCAGAAACTTAGGCCTGATGGCGTGCAGCATCCTACCCGCTGCTAAAGTCCTGGCAATCATTGCTATGCCAAGCTTTCTGTCGCTAGAAACTCACACACCTAGATACTTAAATTGGTGCACCTACTCCAAAGCTTGCCCTTTAATTATGATATGGTGGGTATACTGTTCTCTAGATATAATTATTATCTTGGTTTTGTTTATATCTGCTTTCAGCCCCACCTTCCCCAAAGCCATAATCAATAGATTGAGGTTATATTGCAACTTGGCAACTAAGTCGGTCATCAATACTACATCATCGGCACACATCAGCAAACTTATTATTATCGACATCAGTTGCCAGTTTCCCAGCTTGAATTTCTTGAAACCCGAACATGTCCGTCACTGTAGTAAACAACTTACTCTCGAGTTGGTACTGAACTGCTTTGAGGTACAATGATTAGACCCTACTTGGTTTCTGCAAGTCCGACACAAGCTTTTATTATCTTGGTCAGTTTGTTTGCAACGCGGTAACTTCTCAGAGCTTTCCATATGGATCCCCAAGGCCATATGCCTTCACGATATTAATAAAGCACAAGTGAACTTCTTTATTATACTCTATAGCTTTCTCTGTCTCTTGCTGAATCACAAATATGGCGTCCTAAGTTCTTCGGTTAGGTCGATAGCCGGAATGAGCTTCCTCCAGCTTTGCCTCCATCTGTGTACTTAGCCTCTTCTCTAGTATACGTCCATAGACATTTCCGGGTGATGTCTTGATAATTACTGCATCATTCCATAGAGTAATTAATATACGTAGAGGAACAATTACAATGTTTTAAATGTAACCCAAAAATGTACCGTATAATAGGTGGCGATGTACAAAAAGTTTAACAGTATTTTTTTGCACCTAAAACTGCAGTTTACAATACACTTAATAGACGAAAAATATTTAGTTGTAGAATAGACGTACTTAATACCTCTTCGTGTTGTTGCGGTCAAAAAAAAAGTATTATTTTTGTTGCCTGTAATGCCAGCTGAATTTCAGTCAAAACACGAATGAATGAAATCTGATACATTTGAGGGCATACAATGAAATTCTTAATTGTTTATTTCTTAAAGGGCTTGAACGGTCAAGATTAAACTAAAAATTAGAACTTGATATTTTTATTAAAGCAAAATTCTATACTTATCATTTTGAACGTCTGCAGAAATAATTCAAAGTACATTAATTTATAAAAATAAACTTTTCTTTAAATTCTAGTTAATAAATGATTTAGTTATTGTTAGACTACAATGTATATGTTTGTTTTCTACTACTTGTATCACGTAGTTTGTATGTACTTCGTATTTAAGAAATGAAACTTTTCCGTGTATTACTGGGCCGGACAGCAGAAAAAGAGTGGTTTCTTATAAATCACTTCACATATGCGGATATTTCCAGTTTAGACGTTTAGAAAGTTTTTTTGTTTACTTATGTATTTCTTTTTCAACACAGTACTCTTAAAAACAATTTTGTGATTCCAATAATGAATGGATTTGCTAAGATTTTGTTTTGATCCATTCTATATTAAAACAAAAAGTAAAGTAATATAATAGTGTCTGGCTATTTTTTAGGTGGAAGACCATAATTTGAAGCACAAGATGCAAGCCGTGTGCTACAAAAAAGTTAACGTGCCTCCATGCAGCTTTGAATGTCGATAACTGTGTAATTAAGACAAAATGCGTATAAGTTCTACGGGTGTATGCAAGAAGAATTCGGACAGAAGACTATCGGTTTAACTCTAAGAGTACGTGCAAAAGAATTTGCAATTGTTGCAACTGTCAGTTAGTTAAAGCTATTCCCAACATATGTAGTTTTAAAATTTGGTTAATTCAGTTTTGCTTTTAATAAGTAGGTAAGAAGTCTAAAGGAAAATCAGCGCTGCCAAAGTTTATCAATTATTATACTCATAAGAACAAAAAATATCTTTAGATACTTTTTTGCAATGGAAATTCCAAAAAGCACAAGATATGGTATTTGCATACGAACTGATACAGAAAAGAGTAAATGGATCTGGAAGGCCTGCCAGAAATATATCACCAATATTCTTGCAAGTTAAAATTAGTCTTCGTTAACTTTAGTAAAATATTGTTTTAAAAGCTTATTTTCTAGCAACCAAATACATGCCTTGCTTTCTTGAGATATTGCATAATTTCGGTGCAATTTTGTATATTTTTCCAAGTTTAGGAAGACTAATTTCAAGTTTACGGTGAGCCACCTTTGCAAGAGCGTCTTGTTCCTTTGGTAACATTATTATGGAAGATCTTCCAGATACTTGCAATTTTTTTGCGCCATAAACTTTTTGAGCTCGTGTACGAATACCATAAAGTGTGCTTTTTGAAATTTTCATTGCGACAAAATATCTAACAGTATAGGACTTTTTTGTCCTTATGGGTATCATAAAATTTGGCAATAGCTTCGTGCCGCGAATTTTCATTTGAGCCCTCCATACTTTTAAGAACAAAACTGAATTAACCAAATTTTAAAAATATGTTGGGAATATCTGCAGCTAACTGACAGCTGCAAGCTGACATGTTCTCTTAGAATTTAAACCGATGGTCTTTTGTCTGGATGTACTCTGTTGGGAGTGTGATGTTCGGTATTTTTAAAATTCCGATGAAAAGATGTCTAGCAATTAAAGACCAATCATTATTATACAATTCTTTTGGATTCGTTTTAAAATGTTTCGGAAAAATACACGAAAATAGTATAAAAGCTCCATATGTTAGCTTCATCATAAATGGAGATATTCTAAAAAGTAGAGTTAAACGAGTTAGCGAGTCTAGAAATTCATAGAAATTGGACAGGTTAAGAGGTAAAAAAAAACAAAGAAAAGCCTTCTGAATTTTTACCTACACGCAAATTTTTTTTAGATGTTTCCGAAAGAAAAGAATTTTAGAACTGACGGAGTTGTTGTTTTCGTTGATAGATAATAGGCGATGCTTCACCGAGTACAGTCCAATACGAAACACTTTATAATATAGACCATGACTTATAAGGCATAAAAAAAGACAGAAATGAAATTTGCTATAAGCTCAACAGTTGTGAAGTTTCAAGACGCATTAAAAATGTTTCAGAAGGTCAAAGAGATCGATGCTTGAATGGATAAGGAAGTATTTTGCAAAGAGTTCATTTAAAAACCATTAAAGTATAAAAGTAGAAGCGTCATCGTCAAATGTAGGGTATACACAAAGGACTTTTTTATCCTTAAATTTTGTACACCTATTGCCATATACAAAAACATTTCTTAAGTACTACCGCATTGCCTCGTATTCCCGGCATATTCCCTTTACAACCTCGACAATGTTTGAGTCATTGCCTATATTTCCTAAAATATTGCCAACATTTCCCTAACACCGCTACATTCCCTTAATTATTAGTTCTACTATTTCCAGCTACATGCTTAAAACATTCCCGTTTTTTGGCTTTATCTTAAAATGCTCAAAGCAGAAAGAATTGTTCGAAACATGGCGACAAAAGAACATTTTTAATATTGAAAAAGTAGTAGCTAATTTAACTGATTATTTCAAACTTTACAAAGCTCTTAAGTTTTCTGGGACAAGACTTATCCGCTGCCAACATCAAGAAAAGAATTTAAAAGTATTGTCTTTGTCATTACAGAAATTGACGTTCGCTGTCGATCGTTCAGGAAACCTTCACCGACAGCGCTACTAAATAATTTTTTTAGAAAACCAATCTCGATTGATCTCAGCTTTCGATAAGCAAAACTTGTAACGGTCTTTTTGTGGTTATTAGCCCGCCACATGATTAATTGTACGGTATATCATCTTTCTTCCGTGTGAGACACCCGGTATTTACTAAAGTTCCTTTGACAATTGATATACGCTTCCAAATTCTGGGGGAATGCAACACGCAGGCAAGACAGAAAGATTCGACACGTGAGAGTGTGTGGTGATCTTCACCTAAGAATTGCAAGAAATGTTTTTTCGTTGTTGTTTGAAAACCCTTTTTTAAAAAAGGGGTAAATTAATTATCTTTTCTTTCATCTCTTACGGGTTCGTTACTAACGATGGTCTCTTTTGTCTCCAGTTTTTTTTATTTGGTTGTGAAAAATACGAGTAATTTCCCAAAAATAAAAGTTGCACCCGAGTTGCCCTGCGTGCTTTTCAAGAAGCAGGGTTAAATTTAATTGGATCTGGCTGTAGCAGTGAATGCTGGGAACAATTCAGTTTCACCGTCATCCATACGCTGAATATTATGGGAATCTATTCTGGCAGTGGACTGTCAACCCAATTTGAGGATCTCTCCGGCTCCTCGTTAGAGAATAATTTAATTCAGTTAAATTTGGTTATTTTTTAATCCATTACAAAATTTATCTTTGCTTAGTAAAAAAAATTAGAGTAGCCTCACCAGATTTATTAAGGATCTTTTATTTTTCTTTTAAAAAAAGGAAAAGCTCCCTTTAATTCAATTTCCTTGTTGACCTTTATTTTTTTTTGTTCCTATCATTTAAAGTTTTCATAAATGCTCAATTCGGATGTAATTGATGATTATTCATTTTGTGTTTCCAGTTTTTTAATTCTTTCTTTCAGCAAGCAATTTCGATCGAAAGCTGCTTCCTGCATTTTGTGGTAAGACTGATTCATTCCTTCAATTATTATCCGATTGTTAATTTTAATTTGTTTTTTTTATGTTTATTAAATTTCAGTACACCTAAATAATTTCAAGTTCTTTTTTAGACTTCTCATTTAATTAAATTTTCCTTTCAATTTTTTAATTTTGCGATATCGGAGTTTGTTTCTTGCAGTACTCCGATGTGTTAAATTTTTCCTTTTGCCTTGAAACAACTTGAGATTATTTGTTGTGTGTGAGTACAGATAACCTGGTTTATACTTTTATATTTTACTTTGATAATTTTTGTGTCATATATATTTGCTATTATTTTTTTATTTTTTAATGTTGCTTTGCATTTGGTTTATTCATTTTCCTGTTTATAATTAGTCCTTTTATTACATTTGTAATATTCTAAATTTTGTTTCAAATTCTGTAACTACGGTTACCTCTAGTAGTTTTTCTATTATTCATAATCGATTTATTGTTTTAAATTCATATAATGTTTTTAGTATTTTAAGTATAAACTTATAGATCATTATTCCATTTAATCTGGTTTCCGTTAAAATCTGTTTTGCTGGTTACTTCAAAAATAAACCTTTACTTTGTAATTTTTACCATCCTTGTTTATTTTAATATACGTATTTGGTAAACTAATATCAGGTGTTTTATTGTAAGTATAATCTTAGCCGTCCCGCACCCAAAGCCTACCCCCTGAGTTTAGCTGGCCTAGGACCTTGAGATCCTAGTTGTTAGTCATATTATTACTGTAACGCAGGTTTACGTTACAAACTCCTTTTTAATGAGAGGGATACAATATATGAATCTTGTGGATCCTTTCTAAAGAAGTTAGAGGTCTTCAAAGATTTTTATTTTTGTTTTTCTATGATTCAAAACTACTGATGCGATTCTGTTCAAATTTGATGTTATAGCTGAATCTTTACCCTTTTGGGACGAGGTGACAATTATCCTTCTTGTTTTGTTTGTAGTTAGACAATAGAAATAGAACAGCAATAAAAAAACCTTACGTTCCTTGATTTATTAATTGCAACGGTGCACTCGTAGTATAAGTGAGCGGCGCGCTCGTTGTGATTGCTTTTGCAACAGCAGCACCGGTTAGACGACGGAACCGACTTGCAGATCCCTCCACAATTCTCACCGACCGTCCCTAACAAAGTATCATCAAATTTTTGTAGCAAGTTTGCTATCAAACACATCCTATTCTATCCGTTGATCGCGTGGAGCGTTCTGGTTACCTGATTACCAAATTTCAATAGGTCAAAAAGACTTAAGCTTTTAGCCATCATGACTTTGATTTTGTCTTCCCAATCGCCATAAGTTACCTGGCTTGACCTTTGAAAACAAGTGTTCCTTGCTGTAATCACTACCACTCTTTCAAAGAACCTACTGACTTGCTCATGCACAATAGTCGTAGTAGCTTTACTTCGTAATTCCCCAAATTTACAGGAGTATTACTGGAATCGACACTAAAAATGTGTTTTGTTATCTAGATTTCTGCAAATTTTAAAAAAAAATTGCGTTGCTTGGTGGCTACAAAGATTTTCCTCTTCCAAAAAATTTAGTTCATCTAATACCGCTATATTCTGTAGCAGATTTTTGTAAGTGGGTTGTAAAAGGATTGTTAGATATCTTTTAATTTTCTCCTGACGTAACAGGAAAGATCTTCAATTATTTCAATTTACTCTGTTCTTAAGCAGACTTCGTGTCTTAATTTATTATAAATCACCCTTTATATACCAACATTGGCGTATTTATTTAACAAGACTTGCAGAGAAAGCAGAGAATGAGAATTAAATGGCATTGCGTTTTAAAATTTCACGTATTGTATGACTGACATAAATGAAATATAAGTATTAGCAATATGAACATGCCTAAAAGTTAAGAGTTATGAAATTCAATTTTGCATCCTTCTTTTATATACAGTTATAAATATGAAAACTCGCTCTTTAATGTATAATTCTGTTAAACTATTCTCCATTTAATTCTATACTGCAATAAAACAAAAACTTGTGGGTTGTTTATTCTACAAGTAATAAAGAACACCGCAGTGGCTAAATGTAATTCAATCCTTTTTTTACAATTGTTTACATATTTTGTTTACGAATAAGTTTTTATCGCCAGAAATTTCCCCGAAAAAAATATACACAACAGAAATTTTAATATAATCGTTTGAGACGTTTGTCAATTATACCAAGATATAAATTCTTTGAATTAGAAATAATCTGGCGCAATAATGAGAAGTTGAAGAGGGCAGCACCGTCTATGCTTGTCCTTCTTTCCCCTCGACGCACTTGGCCCACAACCGTACGAGTTACACATATCCCCATAACGTTGTTCCTCTACCCACATTTATTTCCTCTATGATCATTCTTAAATAAAGATACAATAACTAAAAGCTGCAGTTTTCTGGGATTGTAGATGTCTCCCAAGCGAGTGTAAACACTCTGTGAAGCATTTCCTCCCCAACTGGTCCCTTATACCTCAGCAGCTCTGGAGGTATATCATCTTTTCCGGCAGCTTTACCTACCTAACTTAACCTTAACCAAAGCTTCCTGTACCTCAACAAGTTTCGGGACTGCGTCTGGATGATTGCTGGTCTGCTCTCTTTGACTTTCTATTTCAACTTCCTCTTTATCATAACTGTCTTCCCATGTCACAGCTTCATTATTATTATTCACACAAAGGAATGAAAATCGAGATTTATTGTTGTGACTTCTTTTGTAGTATTCTTTGCCTTAAATTTCTTGGTAATTTTCTAAGTTGTTAGTTACTTTTCTGATTTTGGAAACCTTGACGTTTTTACTAACTTCCCTGTTTTTACATTTCTCAGTTTTCATAGGTAGGTATCAGATTTTCACATAGCATTGAATAGTTGAACGTTTAATGTACGATACCTTTTTAAATATATAAATCTGGAGGGCTTCTAGACGGTTGTGCAGCTCTGAGTTCTAATATGGATTTATCAAATGCTTCTAAACATGTAGGTTGCGAGTTCAAAAACGAGAGGTGAGATTTTCCGGATTTATTTTGCATTTTGCAAAGGTCTGATCTCTTGCGTGTTTTGCGATTTCCAGGAAGATTTTTTGCAGGTTCATTAGTCCTTGAAGGTGTCTGACTCATCCTGGCTATGGCTACCTACACCACCCCACTGCTTATTAGACCTGAGAACCATTTTCTGTGTACAGTCTGATGATCCATTTGGGTGTGACTAACTAGTAGCATGCTTTAGCATATAATTTAAAAGACTACCGTGGATGATTGTCACGCGAGTCCTATACCAAAAACGTTAGTGTTGAGATTATAAATATGGATGCGTTGCGTGCCTACTCTTTGTACTGATTTTATCCAGTTACATAATGTTCTTCCAATAAATAGACTGACCTTGGAAAATCAACCCGTCAAGTTATTATTGTAGTTAGGTAAGTTCAAAAACAAATTTCTTAGATGACTAAATCTGAGCTTTCGTTTACTCGTCTTTCTTGAGTCGTCTTCAAGTGGAAGACACGCCCTTAATAAAAAAATATGGTAAAGTTATGATGTTCGATGAAAAGAAGTATACATCAGTTAGAGCAACACTTCAAAAACTTCCAAATGATAGGCGTTATTTGAGCAGTATTAAGGCAAGAATGTTAGGTTTTACCAGAAAAAGATTATATGAAGCTGGCATTCTGCATACTGATAACATTTAATTTAGGTAACAACATACTAAAGAACTTGGGTTTACAAGTTTGTGCGCCCTGGGCACCCCGGGTGTACCGTCCTTGAAAATGCACACTTTCTTCCTGAAACTACTGTGAGTGAAAAACGACTTGTCCGATTTGGGCGAGTAATGTTTCAAAATACGAAGGATGTAAAAAATCTAATACTCTCATAAAAAACACCGTAAAACAACTCAAAATGTTTAAAAACGTACAATGTTTAACTTAGAAAAACACTGTTTCCCAAATAAAAACTGCGGTGTAATATGTAACACTTGTTAGAACCATGCTGCATCCAAGTACTAGAAAGGTATGAGGCAAATTGTGACATACAGGGTCTTATTGATGACATATTACTGGTGGTGATGAGACTTCCGAAATCTTTGAAAAAGGAAAGAAGAAAGGCCATGAGCTTCTGAAAACAATGGTGCATTAAGGTAGGAAATCTCTTCTAGTTTTAATGAGAAAAATGCAACTGTGGAGAATGTGTAGAGAGGGGGAGAGTAATTTGTTTGTGCCTTTTATCCTATTATTGGGAAGATCAGTACAATGACTGCACTGAGGACAATGAGTGGATTGAGGTGACATTGTACAATCGGGAAATGGCTCGCCAACTAGCATGAGGAATCTTGATATTGCCATCCTTACACTGATCACTGCTGCTTTGAATTAACACTATTTGCATTTAGTTGTTCATAGTTTCTCGTTCTGTAATTTACTTATTTGTTTATTATGTTAATTATTATTTTCAACAGGTTCAAGAATGGAAAGGAAATAAGCTGCCGCTGACTGCCTGGGTATAGTGAAAGATTAATAACACCTTGGTTCCCATAGACAAGACCTTATTACCTGCGTTGGAGACATTGGACTGGATAGAAGTGTTTCGATATATGTGCTTATTGCCGGGGTAGCACCTGCACCAGGCCTCAGAAGTTAACATCGATCCTGATAACAACTTTCAAGTAAAATTATTTTTATTTTACATTATGCTTATTCATATTTGTACTTGTATTGGCCAAATACTATCAATATTTAGAAATCAGCTTTAAATAAATTTTCTCTTGCTTTCTGTAGCAATCTTCCTAACACTCCTGGCCTATCTAGAGAAGAACTTTACCTCACAAATAATATCCTTTCTCAATTAATGGAATATGCAATTTAATTGTTAGATTATAAAAGTATTTACATCATGACAGTGTATTCAAAGCAAACTTTACCTTTTAGATTCCATCAGAAGAACCCAGAGTGGTATGGCGCTAATTTTATATTTTGGAGTATCAGAGTTCAAATGCAAAGAGTTAGTGTCCTTGCTAAGATCTGTAGTAGTATAAGTGGTATACGTGAATGCTGTAACAGTAATTTCCATGAATTCTTACCTCTTATTCCATCTCTCCTCTATAAAAGAGTTTCCAAGTTCCTAAAGCAGCCTGCCTCCAAACGGGGAAGTGACATTTATTGAGTCTACTTTTTTAAATCAGTTGCTCAAATGACTTTGTACTGTTTAGGAATAAGCTCAGTTCATTATGTAAAATTTAAATTAATCGAAAGAAATAAAATACAGTTGAAATGTGCATATAAGTGACTGTAAGATAACATTAGGTTTTGGCTTATTTTTTTGTTGGGCTGATATAATGTAATAAAACCGTTATTTATGAGGAGACCCTTGTATTTTATTAGTTGGTCAATGCTGTTTATTATTGCTTCTATGCGACGAAAAACAAAAAAATCTAATTTTAAACGTAAGTTTCTGTCTACAGTTTTCTAACAGAACGCCCGACAACGCGGATGATGAAAAGTTAATGACCAATCAGTTCACGTTATTTCTCGTCTAGGGTAAACAAATTCGGCAAAAGAGAAAATTGTGTAACGGCAAAATAGTAAATTGCTAACACCCACGTTTTTTCTGATATTCTTGTGTGGGTATTCCCATTCATATCTGCGTTCTTACGTTATTGCGTAAAAATATGACCTTTATTTGATTTGAAATATAATCTTGAAAATCTGAACAAAAAGTATATAAGCTATTTGGAAGTCTGTAGCAAAATGGAAACGGAAAAAATGTGCAAAACCTTTTCGTTATTATATTAGTAAAGTTGAAAACGATTCAAGCAATAATAACAAAAAGCGGTCGTGCTTATTCACTTAAAAAGTACTGCAAGTTATTTTTCCAAAATTAAAAATCTTTCTTTTATTTGATCTAGAAGTTGTAAGAGAAGTTTCACTACAAAAAAGTAAAATAAACAAAATGATTGATTACTCATACTGACGATGCAATTATGGTTTTGGTATTAACTATAAAGGAAAAAACGAATTATTACTATGAGCAAAACTGAAGATGACATATAAAGCTAATTCAAAATCCCAATGAAACGTAACAAGTTTTCGACCTTTTTCCTCTTATTTCTTTTCTTAACGAAAACTTTTCTTTCTTAGTGTTGAATTTTGTTGACGTAATCCCTAAAAACTTATACAAAGCTACATAATAGTGAAAGCAAGTGGGGGATTGACAATAAATCTTCTGTTACGAAATTTATTATATTTGAAACGTTTTAAGTTTTTGGAAGTTTGCCTTTTGTTATATATTGTAACTAAATCGCTTTATCTAAAACGACAAAAAGGGATATTTTCATTAATTTAAAAGGGTTTAAAAGGATTTTATCGTGTATAACGATTTACATACCTAAAACGAATAAATTTTCAGTCGGTGTGGGTTGACGAGTGATTGGTGGAAATTCTGCTGATCTTCGAAGACCCAGAAGCGGTAACAGTCGTTCTTGACTACGAGACATTTTGTTACTATAACTAGAAGACGAACCCAAAGAAACTACGGCATCGTCAAACGACGTAAGGGTGTGGGATCTTGCGAAGCTTACATGTTTCGGCCTGAAACAGTTCAACAAAATACTTCGTAAAATTTAAATCGTAAAATTGTTAATAAAATCCTTCATCCAAGTATACGTAGTATTAACCTTTAAATGTGAACCCTGTCGTGAAGTACGTGAATTTTCAAACAGATATTTTGACGACATTCCAGTCCCGGTTATCACTTTTAATTGACGTTTTGATGGAGGAATTGAACCGAGACTGAAAATTTTCCACAAGTTTAATTACTCGAAACCCTTCAAGTTCTCTGCTTTTGTGCTCTAAAAAATTATGTATTCCTTGAACTACATTTATGCAAGGCTTTTGCTTTCGTTTCCGCACAATAAAATTCAAGATAAAAATAAAGTTGTTAAATTGGTAAAACTGAAAAGGTGTCAACATATTCGAATATGTAGGTTTTCTTTGATGCCACCTTTCGAATGTCTCTCCCAAGAAAGCTCTAGAGAAACCTTCGAAGTCTAAGAATTGTTTTTTTCTGTATCACCTGTGCGGTTTCTTTATGATTTGGGAATCTCATATTCTTTAGAATAAAAAATATCTTTTGTAAACTTATTTCTCGCCTCTTTGAATTTTATTGGAAAAAAATGTTAAACGCATATTCACGAAAACGTATAAAGTTCGTCGCTTATATTTTCAAAGCTAACTCAACAACTAAAATATTAATTTAATCGTAATAAAATTCAATTCGAAATGATCATATTCTATCACTGCAAAAATTGCTACAGGAAATAATGCGTAAAGGCGGAGATTTAAGAATTGATAATACGTATCTTAGAGATTTGAATCCTTTATTCTCAAAAGCCTTTCAATGCAATTTTAAGGGCATGGGTCAACCTATTTTATCTTTCTATACAACTGCTACGGTTGACAGTTTCTCAATTTTTGCCTAAAGTTTTTTTTCGACTTTTACACGTGTAAATTCGCAGAAAATGCTTTATAATTTAAAAAGGTTACATCTGCTTTTCACGAATACAAGAATAAAGATTTTCTTAATTCAGGTCCATGATAATCACATACAGGTCTTCCGATTTAAAAATTAAGAAAATTGTCTTATTTCTTTTAAAATTACTTACGAAGAGATGGGAATGTTAACCATAAAAACTTAAATTTACAGAATTATTACAACTAAAATGACTTATTCAATTGTTCTGTATCAGGA
>VTPC01003282.1:0-31209 GCA_011009095.1 Ignelater luminosus
GTAGCTGTTTGGGTTGATAGTTGTCTTGTTATAATACATTTTGATTTTTATTCAAAATAAATAAGTTGTACTGTAAAAATTGAATTTCATTTTTGTGTACCAAAAAGGCAAATAATATAATTTGCGTTGCCGTCTTCTTACTATCTAAACTACTATAAGATCTTGTAACAAAAAGAATATTCAGGAATATTTTGTTAGCTTTTGTTTATCTCTACAGCAAATGGTATATAAAAATCTAAAAGAAATGTATGCCGGGATAATATACATAACACAGTTATGAGCCTCGTGGAATTTAGTTTCCCTAACATAGTTTTGAGTGGCATTTCGAGTCATTTCAACCCGTTAAAAAAGGAGAAAGATCTGTATTATACACGTTCCCTTTAATGTCAATAGGAAAAGGGTCAGTTTTATGTTTGAAACTGCTTCATGCTTTAAAAAGTCTACAGTTGGTTCATTTAGCTCACCAGGAGTTTCCTGCAATAAAACAATTTGTAGAAACCTCATCATTCTTCTTCCAATGTGCTATCAATGCAATAAACTTTTACAAAAAAAGTAAAAATAGTATAGTATACGTTTAAAATTTTTTCGTAAGGCTCATGCAGTTTCATAACAACTGTGTAAATTTCAAGGATGTAAAATATTAAGTTCGATTGGGAGAAATTCCATAAGGTCCTAAAATATTTAAATAGCCCGAAGAGTTTAAAGTAAACTCTGAAAAGAGACCGAGAGGGCGGGATCAATAAATAAAATATACAAAGAGGGATATAAGCGTGATATTAGTAAAAGGAAACATGTGTGAACAGCAATAATTATTAAAATAAATTAGAAAACCAAATTTACAAAAAAATCGGTTACAGCTGTTCGAAAACAAATTTGAACACGTGTAACACTGTAATATTAACGCCTGTCAAATAAATAGTACAGTATTGGTTTGTGTGAATAGAAATAAAAAAATTTTTTCACAAAAAATTATTTTAAACTGTCAAGATCAGAATGTTTAGTTTCTTAAAAAGAAATATGACAAATGAGAATTACTTATTTGACAAACACTGAGTTTAATAAGTTTTATTGGGGTATCTGAATACTAGAGGTCTTTTTTTACCGAAGGACGTTAAAATTTCGGAAATATATTAACATTTATACATTTTGCAAAAAGTATTCATTTCTTATTTGCATTAAATAATGCGCAGATATTTAAATCTTGTACCTGCTATTTGCTTCATAATAAACTTAGTAACTAAATGTTAGGTATATAACAACTTCCTGACCCTACATAATGTAGGCTATAAATAAATCCTTTCCGAACTTGGAAACTGATAACCGTAATAGGATTACAAAGTACCGTAAAGTATAGCCACCATCGCTCAAGAAGACAGAAGTGAGAAGCATATAACTTTCGAAGGTCTCACGCTTCTTAATTAAAAGAATTCAGTTTATCATTCAGAATATTTTAAAATTTAGATTTTAATAAAGAAATAGAAACTTAAAGCGAATTCAATATCGTTTTCAAAAATAAATTCTCAGTTTTCAGGATATACTATATTTACAAAACTTTAGGTTGATGAAGACTACACGAAACAGTTTGACTACTTGACAGTTATATCTTATCTAAATCTTGTTAGGAACTTCCCAGGTAACCTTTTGGATTCTCAAAACTGTATCGCATGAATTTTGAGAGTCAATGTATTAACTTCGCAAAGAACTAGTTTTAAAAAAATTTTTATTTGATCCTTTTTGACTTTTAAATGCGCACTTATAAGATTTCTGAGGCGACCATATCTGGTCATTACAAGATAATGATTTCTTGTTTAAACGGGATCAGTGACAGTGATTACCAGAAAACTAGAATTTCTTTGAAATTGTTGATCGTAGCGCACTTGCTGTGATTATATAAAATTTCAATTTCTATGCTTCTTTTGTTGTGAAGAATTAATTACTTCACAATATCCTATTTCTTCTAGAAAACGTTTTTGATACACAAAACGACTCGATTATCAGGCTTACCTGATCTCTAAAGAATACCATATTTTGGTACGTCTCGTGATATAAGATTTCACAGTTCACTGCCCACCATAAAAACTATCTAAGGCTTACAGAGACCCCCACAACTGCTTGTTGGCAATCGCGTAGGGTTAGTTAAATTTTCACAGAACTCTATGGAGCAAACAGTTCTTTCCAGGAAAGAAAAATTGATCTACTACTCATAAAATTCCTATTGCGGCAATAATTTTGTTATTTAGCTTCAAAGTCTAGGGACCCTTTAGATTCATGTCTAATTTGTTTTGCTGTAAATATGAATCTAAATGCTGTTAAGCAATCTTATATCAGGCAGGATCAAGTGAGACGATAGAGATACTAGTAGCTATTACTTAAAAGCTACCCACAGGAAAGTGTTTTAGTTATTATGTGATTTGAAAATCTAACAAACTTCGATTCACATTAAATGGACTAGGTTTTGCTATCCAGGTGTAAGGTGATGATCTTCCTATATTTATCACCGAGCATATACTCATGCAAATAGTTCTAGAAACAGTTTAAGATCGATGCAACAAAACTAATCTTAATGCAAATCCAAAAGAAATATCACTGATGCCACATCACCAAAAGCTTCCTTGATAGGTCATTGTGTATAGAACAATAGGCTACATGTCTTGTTACAGTGCTTGATGCCAGTTTAATTTGGAATTCATATAAGAGGAAAGTCGCAGATTGGTTGTATGGCGAACACAAAGCAGACCAAAAGAAGGCTCAATTAAAACTGCCAATTCTACAAAGATGGGATAATGCACAAATAGTTGCCAAAGGCAGGCTAGCCTAGAAATGAAACCCATATGCATGCCAATACTGGCCAACAACAGGCACAAATCCCTACTGTGCATTCATCTATAAAAATGCAACTTAGACAGAACTTATAAAACTATATAAGTAGACCGTCCCAGTAGCACAGTGGTTCAAGCACATAGAATAGTAATCAAATTAGCGATTATTGTCCATGATTCAAATTCCGCTGAGGTCGAAAATTTACTGAAAAAAAGCCAATTGGAATAAACCAAACCACCCTTTTCAAGGCGAATCGTTGCGACAAGCTATCGCAACAAAAGAAGCATAGAAATTGAAATTTTATATAATCACAGCAAGTGCGCTACGATCAACAACTTCAAAGAAATTCTAGTTTTCTGGTAGTCACTGTCACTGATCCCGTTTAAACAAGAAATCATTATCTTGTAATGACCAGATATGGTCGCCTCAGAAATCTTATAAGTGCGCATTCAAAAGACTTTTAGACAACATCGGAACATATGGTATGGGCCCGACGTTAATAAATGGTTTAGAGAGCTTAAAAATACTTTAAGTAAGCTCGCGAAAGAGAAAAATCACCTAATATTTCTCTGCAAATGTCGGGAGAACAAGGTAATCCCGAAAGGTTTACGCCTGGAAACTCCGATACATAGCCGACGATCAGCCAAAATTGCAGAAAGAGCCAACGAAGCATTGTTACGAAAAGGATAAATCAGCATCGTTTCTCGAGACAGAAATGCATCCAGAAACGCGAGTACTTTAGACACATCATCAAAAATAGGGTGATTGAAGAAGATTAGACTTAGCTACATCAAGAAGCTACCAGAAAACCAAAGAAAAGCACGAAGGTGTTCAAAAACAAAAGCTGAAAAGACCAGTGGAAGAGAACAACAGAAACACACCAATCAAGGTTCATAGGAACAACACGATCATCAAAATATCTAGCAAAGAACTAAACGACATCGAGAAATCAGTTCTAGACAGAGCCTAAATTATGCGGTAACACCAAGGTATATTCTGAAAATAGATTTGATAACTGCAGTTGAGGAAACAGCCTGCAAATTAAACCCAGAAGAAGCGGATGAGTACAGATACAGACAGGACGAGAGCTGTATTGGACAAGAAGGGAAAGGTGAAGCAGAACCTGACCAAAGAAAAGATGAGAGCGACCAACTCACTAAAGAAAGACAGCTCGATTAAGATCCTTCCCGCTGACAAGGGTAACGCAGCTGTGGTTATGGACACGGAAACTTACGATAGTAAGATCCAAGAACTGCTAGACGCGGGCGAGTACACATTACTCCCCAAAGATCTTACGCAATCAATAGAACGACGAATATATCAAACGCTGTTCAAACATAGAGAAGAGCTTTCGACCCAATTGTGAGCTTGAGAAACTCTCCTTGTCATGAACTGGCCAGATTCCTGTTGGACTTAATAATTTCACAGGCGGGAACAATTCCGTCAGCAGTCAGAAATACTGAACACTTTGTCAAAACAATCAGAAACGTAAGATTAGATACTAATGGCGTCCTGGTTAGCTTTGATATAGTCAGTTTGAACAAACTTAAGTGTAGACGCAATGATGGAGCTGATTACAATATGTATCAAGACGACATATTTTCAATTAGGCAGCAAATTCTACCATTCTGTTGCAATCGGTTTACCACTCTTCCCAACTATGAGCAACATCTTTATAGAGGAGTTTGAGGAGAAGGTGATATCTCAGTCCCAAGCAAAACCAAAATTTTGGCTAAGGTATGTCGATGATACCTTTGCGATATGGCCACATGGGACTGAAGAATTTGACAACTCAATAATCACGCTTCTTAGGTCAAATTCACAATGGGAGTGGAGTCTAAACAACAACTACCGTTCCGGGACATCTTGGTCCAAAGGGATGGGGATAAACTCCAATTAAAGAAATATGAAATTCAAGGAAAAGCTTCTAACTTTTACCTTTAGCAGTGAAAATCCGTTAATAAGTTCACAATGAACGTGTACACGAAACACAGGTAGATACCTGCAGAAGAAGTGTGAAAATGGGCGTCTCAAGCTACCTATATAATAGAGGGAAGACAATATGCTCTAGAGAAGTAAACCTGGAGATGGAGAGGGAAAGAATAGCTTACACCGTTAGAGAGTATGGATACTGTGATACTATAGCAACTAACCTAATGTCCGAGAACAACCAAAACACAGAGGACAGAGCAGGCAGAGATGATGCAGCTGAAAGACAACGCATAGCTGTCATCCCGTATGTACAGGGCGTCTCCGATCAACTATAAAAAATCGGAAACAGGTACAACATACGCACGGCGTTCAAATCCTCGCGGACGCTTAGGGAAATGATCACCAAAACCAAACCCAGCAACGAAGACCATCAGACAAAGGACTGTGTCTACAACGTTTCATGCGAGTGTGGCAGGACATATATAGGAGAAACGGGTAGACCCCTACGGGTGAGACTTCAAGAACACAAAAATGACATCAAGATGGGAGAAACCAATAAATCGAGAATCGCGGAACACGCATGGAATGAAAGCTACCGCATCCAATGGTATAATGCACAAATAGTGACCAAAAAGGAGAACAGAAATTTTAGAAAACTGAAAGAGGCCATATACGTAGCGCTAGTCGAATAACCGATAAGCCAGGCTAGCTTAGAAATAAAACCCATATGGTTGCCAATACTGCGCGGAGTTAGTTACGTGAATGCAATTTATATAGAACTTATAAAACTATATAAGTAGACCGCCCCAGTAGCTCAGTGGTTCAAGCATCCAGCGTAGTAATCAAATTAGCGCTTATAGTCCCTGGTTCGAACTACATGGGGCTAATTAAATTGGAATAAATCAAAACGTCTGAGGGCGGAAGCAGAGTCAGCTTCCGAAAGCAATATAGGAACAGAGTGTGGCAATAGCCCAATTAACATCTCAAATGAAATGGAAAGTAATGGATCGGATACAAATTATTACTAGAGATTATTAGAGATATAACTACTACCTCTTTAAATCAAAGTTTCGATAGACGTCATAGCATCCAGATCAATTGAAACGATAGGTCACAACAAATATGGTATTTATGTATCTCTAGAAAAACGCTTCATATTATTCCAAGATGAAATACACACCATTGATGCCTGCCTTTGGATAGATCTTAAGAAAAGCTGATGGAGCAGTACTTTCCTCATTCTAACCGACAATCAAGCTTTTTAAAAACAGAAACATGTTAGGAGCTTAGACAAAATTGATAAGGAGCTGCTTAAAGAACCCAATAATTCTAACTATAAACCAGTATCAGAACGACAGCAGCGTGCTAAGATAGCCTTAAAAAGCGTGACTGCTGACATCTTGCAATTAATGAGGTCACAAAGTAGACAAAAATCACTGTAACCTAAGGAAGCACATGGATACATACTAAGGACATTCTTAGAGAAAACTTTATACTATGCAGAATTTATAATAAAAAGGAAGAAACCGTCTTTAGTATGGCTGTTTTAAATAAGTGACAAATCAAGCTCTGCTTTGTTTAAAGTATTGCTTTACTTACAATTTTTACAGTTTACCAAACAATTTATTTTTTAAAATTCATTTATTTATGGTGACGAGACGTATATATGTAGTACAAAGCAGCGGTGTTCCATTACGGCCCAATTCCTCTGGATTTCTAGTTACGTACCTATCGCAAAACATAATAAAAGAAAAAACGCTATCTCCTTAAATAGCAATCTTGGAACAAAAGGATCTATCCCGTTTAATCTTGAAACACCAAACAAACCATGATCTACAATAACGATAATCCTTATCAACTCTACGAATCTCAAGAGAAAAGCGAAAAAATCCCTAAAGCAATATATCCTTGTCAAACCAAATTTTTATATTCAAACAAGTTTTTTCAACGAAACCTCTTCCTATCATCAATCTATAAGTAAAACCTCGGGCTTATCAATAAAATTATCTTTAAAAAAAGATTCTGCTTTTAGTTTAACTGTTGACAGGTTGGTAATATTAATGATCTTTTTCCCCCACATACCTACTTCTCCAAGTAAATACTCAAAACCTGTACGCTTTCCATCCAGTAATTGAAATTGAAATAAAGCAATAAATTTTCCCTAGGGGTAGCACCTGTTAGACGCGCAAAAATATATGCAGCAACCGAATTCCCCAGAGAAAAGAGCTTTAAAACTTTCAGGAGGGTTTCGTTTTTTTCTTTTTTTGTAAAAACAACCAGCCAACGAGGAACAAAATGCTTTATAAGTGAAAATACGTAGCGATCAATAAACTTAAATAAAAGAATACATGTAACATCTATTTATATAAAAGGAAACCAAAACCGTAGCCTTGCAAATGAACACACCAGCAAATAAAACCAACTATATTTAATATTTGATAAAATGCCTTCTCCGTTAATAAACAGCAAAATAAATATAGTAATTCGCTTCGTTATTGGTTTCGGGTGGCTGCAATATCAAAAAAAGGCGACAAAGTTCAACCAAATAAACCACAAAATTCCTTTTTAAAGATGATATTCTGTCATTTATCAATTGAATGTTAAAGTTTAACCCTAATAATAAAATGTGCATAAACCTCCACCTCCTTCGCCTCTTATTATCGATTGGGAATCATGGGGGAAAAGTTCAGAGTTCACCGGTTTAATTGAGTTGCGTACATACTCTATTCGAGAATTCAATAAACGGTAGGTATTTCGAGTGTTTGTAATTGCAAACGATAATGCTTGTATAGAAATGAGCAAATTTTCTATTCTCAGTTAGTTTAATAATGTACACATAAGCGCATCTGTTGTCTTGAATAGCAAATGGCTTCTAACTAATCGCGGAAGACTTACCCAAACCACAGATTATAGTGTTATTTAGGCAGAGCAAATATCAAGTGTCACACGGTTCTAATCTGCGAGTAATAATTGATAAATTCTAAATGTAGGTATAATCGGTATACTAATAAATGAAACCATAAACTGTTCATTTCCTTTATAATATCAGAATTACTTTGCTTTTGTAAAAATAACAAAACAAGATTTGATTAAAATTGTTTAAAACTATCAAGTTGCTTAATATCATTTTTTTTTATTTATTATGTATTTTCAATAAGGACACATCTTTTTTATACAATTACATTTATTTAATAAAACAAAGGATCCCGAGGGTGCAAGGAAAGCATTTATACGCGAATGTTAAACTCAAGGGAACACGAGAGATACAAAGAGATGTCATTCAAATCCCCCTCGTGAAAGGATAAATATGTTAAATGCATTATTATATACAAAATGTTTCTCTGAGAAATACTTTACATTTCATGATCATGGATTAAAAGACAAGAAATCTGGTTAATCAGACGGAGTAATATTCTCAACGAACTTTTTGTACTCATACCAAGGAGGTGTCTGTCCAAGAATTGTTTGCAGTCTTTACAACATGGTACCTCAACAGACGGCGAAGAAGGTCCGATTAATACCATTAAGGTGCAGATACTGACGAGGAAGATTGCACAAGTTACTCCCCAACAGTGTTCATTACGAAAGCAGTTGCGCAATATAGAATCTTCCAATCTAGGCATAACAGATGATATTGTTGTGACTTCTGACTTGATATCCAAATTTTTGTTTTGATATTTCGTACAGGCTAAATGTACTCCTATAAAACGAAATTTGAATTCATTGTAAAGAATTCTACTTTATGAAATGTTCTGAAAGAAACCATTAATTGCTAAGTGCAACTGAAATGGAACGACTTTAGTTCAGCTGGAATTTAGCTTCGTTAAACGTTAAACGTTAAACGCAAATTTAAATTTTCTCCCCTTATATATTTACTTAATTAACTTCATTCGTCTAACTCCCAAAGTGAAAGACATTCTCGAGAATATCCCACCAGCGCTGTGTTAGAGCCCCTAGTCCTAACTCACCACCAAAAACTCCTTCTTCTGCAAATACGTCAAATCCGGAGCAGTTTTTATTGTTTCTTTTTTTTCTGTTCCAAATCCACCACAGAGGAGTCCTCCATCACAAATTTCTCGAAAGAAGTGTCTTTAATCGTCATTGTCCAGGTCATTACTTCCACTTCTGTCTCCTTAACCAAATTACTATTTTGCAAACAAGCCCCGTCACTGACTCGCGTGCACACAAGACCGTAGCTAGGATTGAATTTCAAGAGGGGGTTTCCACCAGTCCCATGGAAATCCTCCTGGCCTTAAAGAAAACAATTTGCACCAAATAATACAATTTATTAACTTAACAATCAGTTAGAATCTCGGGGAAGGTTTGAACCCCCAATCCCCCTCCCCTCTAGCTACAGCCTTGGGCGCACAGTCTACAAGGACAGACTTGAACCACTTAGTTCGGATAGACGACGATCTCAATTACCAATTCTGTTCTGGCCACCTACTATCTGCTGCCAGAAGTGCATCTGCTTTTTACCTGCTATCCATTCAATCACACTATCCATCTATGAATCCTCACATTTGCAGTTCTCTGCATTTACAGCTTTTAAATTTAATTTTAACGACAACTCATTAGCCAGCCGTCTCCAGATGAAACAGTGATCCTAGTCCATTAAGTCAAGCGTTCCGTTTCAGTAACACCCTATTTCAGCAGCAGTGCTTATAGTAGAATTGCCAAGTTGTCAAAACTCCTTCTCAAGTTGAATCCTCGATGCTTCAAAATTAGTTTCCTTTTATTTCAAATAAATAAACAAAATAATGTAAAGGGTACAAAAACAAAATAAACAGTTTGGAAGTAAAATAATAATAAATAAATAAAAATCCAAAAATAAAAAAAATAAAAACGAAATCCTTAGAATTGTTTGATTTTCAGTAATTTAAAATTAAAAGGTGCCAACTTCAAACAATCGAACAACAAGAAGCAAAACAGACCAAATCGTTCTAGGTTCTAAGAGTTTTAATCTTTTTCGTCCTTAACCTAAGACAATTTGGTTTTTTTTCTAGAGGTTCGACTTAAGAAGTTAGATGCAGTTCGTGCTTGTCCTGTGTTGTGTTGTGGTTATCCGCTAGTAGCGCGATAGTATAGTGCTATGTGGCAGTGTGAAAAAAGAACTCAATGTATTGTGTCGGTTATGTTGTACGTAGATGATGTGTTCTGGTATTGGTGCTGTGATGCGGTGTTTTGTGTTTGTGATGGGTGGGTTCGTGGAAAATACTGTTCCGGAATTTGTCTTAACCACTAAAGAAAACCACGGAAAAACCTAAGAAAGAGCAATCGGCTTAGGCAACCTCTTGAGTGTGACTGTAGTGCGAGGTCAGGGCCGGGTGAAGAGCCGGGTTTGCAGGGCAACTGCCCAGGGCCCCGCGCCTTGAGAGAAAAAGAATTCATTCTTTGTATCGATATGTTCAGAATAAATAAAATTTCTAATTTTTACTAAATATTTAAAATAAACGAATTATGCTATCTCTGACAAAGCTTTTTTGTATTTCAAGTAATCTGCAAAATGTAGTTGCCCTGGGCCCCACAGAACTTCCAGCCGGCCCTGTGCGAGGTAGTTTCTGCAGAAGGGAGGCTCTTATCTGTATGCAAAGAGAAATTTAATGCCAACGCGGTAGTGAGGTTGTTGGCACGTCTCATAAAACCGGAGAGCGGATGTTTGAGTTTCGCTCTGCGTTTCCTATGCGGAAGTGGAGCTGACGTTCTGAGGATTTCAAAAACGTACTCTTTGTTTATCTATGGTTCTGCTCACATATCGACTTTTCATGAATTCCTGCCCGGTTGCCCATTTCCTCCGCAGGGTGGAAGTGTTCTAGGCAGAGAATCCCCCTGCAGATGACCCTTTCTTTTGATTTGATTTGATGAAGGTTTTGTGGGTTTGCAGCAACGTCATGGATAAAGTCAAAGTCAAAATCATAATTGTTTCTGCTTCTGCAAAGCAGCAAAGGCAACTGCAGCCTTTAGCCTTTTCAGCCTTATTGGAGCTTGAGTTCTGGAAAAGGCGAACGCTACACGTGGTCAAGAGATAGCAAAAGATGTATTTGGTCGCATACAACAAATGCACCGTCTCCCACCTCTGCTGGCGCTCCCGTATACTTGCCGGTTTAAATGTTGGTGATTTTTGGAATCTTGCAGAAATCTGAAACATAAATGGGGATAGTTTTGTTGGCGGTTTAGAAAACTAAGAATGTTTAGCGATTGGATATTCCAAACACTCGATGACGTGTTTGATAAGTTGATGGTAAGAAGGTGCTCGACTGCCCTCTTCACTCAGCCGTACGCGAGGAATCAGTTCTGGAGATTATCATAAGTATCGTCCGAAGGAGTCCATGGATGACACAATGCCCCTACCCTGCTCGAACCGCTGATGGTTCCAAAAGAATAGCTGATCATGCGAGACCAACTCACCTCGAGATATCCCGCTTGATGTATGACGCTGTCAACGAGGAGATACCTAATGCTGACCTTCGTAGCACTTAGCAACCCAGCGTGGGGCACCCCTGAGAACGACGTTAACGTTTGTCATAAGAGCTCGTTGGTGTACGTATTCCTTCTTATTGAGTACGTAAAGAAACGATGAAAATTGTGATATATCACTGACCAATCAGACTAAGGTAAAGCTTCTCTGATGATTTTGCCAGGCATGTTTCCTCGGCAATGGTTCCAGTAGATAGTAAGTAGGGAACAGCAAATAGCAATTCTACATTACAGCTGTTGAAAAAGGTCAGTTCCTTTCTTTAAATTCTTTTTCTTACATTTACAGGCAAAGTTTAATCTATTTACTTTACTCGCCAATAAAATTATTTCCAAGCAGGCTTATTTTTGCAATCTAAATTAGTTATTTTACGATTAAGTGCATTCAAAGTTTCTATCAAAATTCATTCTTGTGCTAAATGTTTGCGAGTCAATCCAGTATCTTTCAATCAGGAAATGAGTAGTTTACCTGGAGAAAGCGTACAGTCGTTACGCCAGTAGAAATCGTAACTTGTTTTTCAACAAAAGCCATACACTCAGTTAGAAATGGTCGAGAATATTACATACAGAAATGTTTGAAATTTCTTCTGGCAATAGTACAGATTTTGTTGATGCAGAACCAAGCTTTCTTTGTTTGCAAACTCTTCAGAATAAAATAATTAACGACATGTCAAATAAAGGTCCATAATTTTATTTCTCACCTGCGAAATCACTATACTTTGGCAGACTATAAGAGGGCGCAGTGGAAAACGTTAAACATCGTTTCTATAAAATGTTATTCTACGCATCTTTAAATTACGAAGAGTTTTATACTCCTATAACTCTTATTTTTTTTTACCAAGTTCTGAATAATCTAGAAGTTCGAGACATTTTCTAATCTGCGACTCCTTGACTGCCATGATTAAGAAAGATTTAAGAACAATAAATTATAATCAACAGATTATCCCGACGGTAACTAAATCAATCAGCACTTCTAAAATAGATGGTATAAAGAATATCAACGTAGGTCATTCTGAAACGTTAACAAGTGTTACGTGCAGTTTAGGGTTTAGAGACCCTGCCGAAACACGATATTAACAGGTATGCCAACTTTGAACTAGCTCTTAAAGGCCGGAAATGATTCGTGGGGAGGAGGACCTAGAGCTGGGCGGTGGTACAGGTACGAAAAGCTTGATGGAATTCGGGATTGAGAGGGCGCCAGCGGCAGAAGAAAGTCGTTGACCTAATTTCGGAGGGAAGATCCTACAGCTGATCTCCGTATCTAGGTCACTGTGCAATAAGCTTATCAGGTTCTAACAACAGGTTCGAACATTACACAAACGGAAAGAATCGAGATTGTACTGCACACTCTAAAGATATTTACGTTCCCAGTTGTGTATGTATATGAAGGTCGACGTCATTTGGCCACAAAACAACTGATATCTGAAACAATCTATTCGTAAGCTATTTCCAAAAGAAAAGTCAAAAGTTATACTCATAAATTGAAATTATAAACAGAATACAGCGGTCCTGAGTTACACTGCATAAAAATTGTTTCCACTTAACACATATATAAAAAAGAAAAATGCATAAAGGTACACATAGAACAAGTAAACATTAAGTAAATTGGCCACAATAAATTATTTAATATGCACGAGCCATCGTCCAGGCGCAATACATGGAACGCCGACAGTATGAAGGTAATAACAAAGTTCTGAAAACTCAAAACGTTCGTGAATATTAAAAATGCGATCGCTTGTGAAAAGAAGTACATATAAAAATAAAATATTAATAATATCAACGAGGTCGTCACCTCCAGGTGTTTTCCATTTAGCTTTGGATCCAGTTGAATGTTTAAATAAATTCTTAAGAAAGGCAAAATTCGCAAAGTTATTAACCACAATATTTACGTTAAAAGAATTTTTCATGTATAAACTAATAAACGAAGATTAATTGATAAATTTCGATTGTTTAAACTGATAACTTTTCAAATGTTTAACGTTACGTTAACAACCTAACAAATAACAGATTTCAACTAGGTAAATATGATCACAAGGTTTTCTTCACTAATGTAAATAGCGATTACAACTAAGTGATTCTTGTTCTACTTTTAACCAAAGCGAACTTGTGAGGAGACGACGAAATACATTCACATTGGCAAGTAACCAAATTCGTGGCTGCAGAACGCTGTGTGCCAACGTTAGCTTCGTCACAGGATACAAATTTTTAATAGTAAAAATTAGTTACCGTGAAACTGGAACTGTCCAAAAAGGTATCCAAGTTTATAGCGCAAATTACAATCACTGCACTAATCACTGGTTTACACAAAATTTATTAACTAGTACGTTATATTTCCAGTGACGAATCGACGCTTTACGTACATACTTAAACTATAGGTAGGTGTTTATTGTCTTTAACAAAATGCAAAGCAGTACAATACTCGCAGAAGATTTGACGGAACTGTATACAGTGAGCGGCTAAATTATGGAACGAATTAAATAAAACCGTAACAATTTTTTTTATATAAAAACGACGAGACGTGTCGATTTTATTTTGTTTTTTGCTGTTTTTCACGTGCATCCGATTTTTTACAGGGTGATTCTAAAAAGCTGCACCAAAAAAAAATTATTTTTTTAAAATGGAACACTGTATATCTCTACAGATTTGGATAAAACCTTGTCTCACAAATACAGTAATGTAGATATTGATGAGTCTATCTTTAATAATAACGGAGATATAGTCAAGAGTGCTCAATAAACAGAAGGCAAGGAAATAAGTTTAATACATTAAGAACAAACGAATAAATTAAATAGTATTCAACAAACAAAATTCCGATATTGATGTATGCGATTTATGATTTATTGCACGCCTCTGCCTAGGCGCTTTCGGTACCCTTTGATTTCGGTTTCTGTTGCAGGAGCATCGTTGGCGAGCGGTCGTCGAAAGACTTTTGATCTGACAGCGCAAAGCTATTATTTTTGTTTGTAATATACCGCACGGCCGCCCCTAAAAGCTGAGGCGGCAATTATCACAAAAGACAATTGCATGTGTTACGTTTTGATAGTTCTGCTTTGAGCTTACAGTTATTGCCAATATTTGATTTTAATTTTAGTTTGTCTCGAGAAATGGTAAGCGGCAGTGCTGTTTTTAAATCAGTAAATCAGATATACAGTGTGTTCATTTTAAAACGATCTACCCTTATTTCTACCAAATTCATATACGTTGAAATGGAGACTACAACAACACGTTAAAAATACAAAAGTCCTGTTTAGATGAGCCGTTCACATTCACGTCAACAGCGACAGCTTTGGATTTGACAAATAAAAACTCAATGCTTCCCCAATTACTTCCAGAAGAAGTTGTTGAAGAGAGCCAAAAAATAACACCAGTAGCAGCCAGCAGATATTAAACGAAATTCTTTCTGATCGTGCATTATGGAATGCTTTCTGCATGTCATCTGAAACTTTTCAAATACTGGTTGAGAAGGGTCCACATCAAATTAAAGAATTAGAGTTTCCTATTAATAAAGGAAGGCGTAGATTTTTGCCTTCGCATTATTTGAAAGTATTGAGCAATGGTAAAGTCGTTGAGAGAAGTTTGTTAATCTGTTACAAATGATGCCGTTTTTTACTTTTGTTGTGTACTATTCGTCTGCTATTAGTGACTGGCCCAAAAACGGCTATTCTGCATGGGAAGATCTTATAAGAGCCCTCACAATATATGAAAAGTCTGTAAATCACAAAAATACTTTTAGAGCATAGAAAGAATTGAACATTCGATTAAAGCAGAAAAAACTATTGACGCTGAATATCAACGAATTATGGGCATGGAAATTCAGCATTAGAGAGTTGTGAATGATTCAGCGTTTCCTTCCACAGAAACAACTTTTTTTTCTATTGTACAAGAACATTACACTTTTTTTTCTGGTTCTACCAAGCGTGAAGTGCTAAAACAAATATGTTTCACAATTAACTCTAAAACCATTGAGAGCTACTAGGTGGTCAAGCAGAGTAGATGCGTTAAAACCTTTACGATTTCAACTTGCGAAATCTATGATGCATTATTCCAAATAATACAAGACGTCAACAGAGTTGCAGAAACTAAAGTTGAAGCAGAAAAGTTAGCAAAAAATATTAAAAATTACAAGTTTATATGCGATGCAATTCTTTGGTATGATGCTTTATTTGAAATAAATTTAGTCTTGAAACTATTGCAATCTGCTACTATAAATTTGTCAGATTGTGTAAGTATGTTATCAGAAACCACACAAAAAGTGAAAAGTTATAGACAATCTGAATATGATCAGATGAAAATTGCTGCTAATGAAATTGCAGAGAATCTTAAATGCAGTGCAGAATCTCCTGCTGACACTGAAGTTAGAGCCAGAAGGAAAACGTGTAAATTTGACTACGAAAAAGCTGTCGATGAACCCTTAACACAGGAGAATAAAATTAAAATAAACTTTTTCAATTGGACCCCCTTATGCAATAAGCAAATAACCGACAATTTTGCCAAAATGAAGTTACTGGTACTGTGTGGGTTTAAAATTGTTACTGTTTAGTTTAGCAAAATGGAGCCGGTGAAATTGGTTATATAGCGCTATTTATTGCTGCAGACACCATCTTGCAAATTATAAAAATCATAGAGTGCTTTCTGCAATAAGGTATCAACGATTCCTGGTTCCATATTGCAAATTGAAAAAACGTCAGTTTGTGGTAGCGGCACGTGGTGTTTTTTTTGCGTAACTAGTGTATTGTGTTTTTGTAAAGCAATGAATAGGGGAGGATTATTAGTTTCTTTAGCTGTAAAAGCTATAAATGCGACAGTTACCAAGCGAAGATACAAAACATTACTTCTAACAACGAAGAAAAGCAAAATGTGACATCTGAGCATAATCGTCATTTAGAAGAAGCAGAGCTTGCTAGGAAACAAATGAATTCGGACTTGAAAATTGCTGCTGTAACAGAAAATGTCGAAACACTTACCTTTGACATGCAAAAAACACTACCTTTGCCACGTCTTTCGACTAATATTATCTTTTACAAGAGACAGCTATGGCTATATAACTGTGGCTTATACACCGGAAAAGACAATAAATCAATTTTTAATATTTGGCTTGAGGAACATGCAGGCAGGGGGGGCACAAGAAGTAGGCTCATGCATACGAAAGTATGTTGTTAATCATATTAGTGACAAAATTCAAGAATTAATTTTATGGAGTGACTCCTGTGGAGGTCAAAATCGCAACATCAAGATAGTGTTGCTGTTAAAATCCATTTTAGAAGAAAAATCTACCCTAGAAAAAATTTGATTAAAGTTCTTGGTATCTGGGCACAGTTTTTTACCGAATAATAGTGATTTTGGAGATGTTGAAAGTGCCCTGAAAATTCAACAAAAATTATTTTCGCCGGAAGAACACATCAAGATTATGGAAAACTGTAGAAAAAAATTCTATCAAGGTCGAAGTTATGCAGAAGGAAGGTTTTGTTAGTACCAGTAGCATAGAAAAGGACATTACCAACAGAAAGAAGACAACGAATGATTCCAAGGCAAATTGGCTCACTATACAGGAACTAAAGATTATGAAAGACAAACCCTACAGTATTTTTTATAAAACTACATACGATGGCACACAATCCTACCAAGAAATAAATATAAAAAAAAGAGGCAAGGGAAGACCACCATCATCAAGTAGTAATATTTTTGTTCAATATTTGAAAATTCTTTGGCCTGAAAGAAAGCCGATAGCTCAGACCAAGGCTGACGATTTAAAGTCAATTTTACACTTAATTCCAGTTGCAGATCACTCATTTTATACGAACATTGTAGGTGATGCTAACATCGAAGAGGATATTGATGGTTATAACAGCGAGTTGGATTTTCAGACAGAAACCCATTCAGAAAAGGATCATAAAAATAATCATTAGTAAGGTTTACTACGTTTATATATTGAGTATTTGTGTTTCAGTTTTCATTTTTGTGGTTACTTTGAAGATTGTTTCTCTTGTTTTTCGTTTATGGTGTATGCATATAATCTTATCAGAATGCTAGTAAATAAATCAGAAATGAATTATATTACCTATTTGTGTTTACTATTACAGTTTTTAATTTTTTAGGTAAAGCAATTTTGAAAGAAACAAAAAATTTATTTTACTTTGTTACTGACATAGATACATAACAATAAAATTGGTGTTAAGCATAAAAGAAACAACAGTTTATAATCAAATTATATCCAAGCCCTAACTTTATATTTTGGCAAATACACATTGAATACTCTGATACTGACTATTTAAGCATACCTCTTACAAAAAAATTTTAAAAAGTTGAATCCAGAAGTGATACAATTTAATTCAATAAAATAAACTTTAAATGTCAGTTTCTCTAAACCTCCTGAGTGCTGGTTGGTTCCTTATTGCGTAGGGGGGCCCACTTATATTCTGGATATTACCCTTCTTTTTCTAAATGAACAATTGACGCTTTTGGAAACCCATAGTAAGAATTTTCAGTTTTTATATAACATTTTAAAACTCAAGGATACGGATGACAAAACGCTAGAAAATTATTGTACCAGTCTCCAGTCAATACTTTTGATGGAAAATAAATAAGATACAATTGCAAATGATCTTCAAGAAGAACTAGGTGATGTATGTCGGATGCTACCATATTCTTTGAAGCCTTTGGATGTTTTAAATTATTTGTACCAAAATAACTTAATTACTTTGTATCCGAATACTGTTATTGTAGCTCTGAGAATTTTATTAACACTCCCTGTCTCTGTAGCTAGTGAGGAAAGAAATTTTTCCAAATTAAAATTAATAAAACACTTACTTAAGACGTTCAACAAGCCAAACAAATCTTAGAAACCTGTCATTATTATTTCTATTGACTACAGAATCATTATTTTAAAGTAGTTTATATTTTCAAAATCAAAATAGTATTCGTACATTTTGTGCAGTTTCTTTTTAAATCACATTCGAAGGTTATTTTAAAGAAAATACATTTAAGGGGCGACATTTCGAAGACTTGTATCATACTGAAAAAATCTACCGCACGACCCTGAACTGACTCCAAATTGGGAGGCATTTTTGGTAAGTGGTAGGGCGATTTTAGAAAGAAGACAACTTCATCACTCTCGAAAAATCGACAGTGGAATGGTCGGTCTACTTTGTATTATTAAATCTAAAATTCATAAATCTCTACATGTCTTTAAATGAAAATAAACAGTATAAGGAATAGCTTTTAAAAACTTCTCCAAAACAAAACAGTAGGAACTTATAGACCATCACTGACTTTTTCCTCTTTTAAATGTGTTAGATACGAGGGTGGTCTGAAAAGTTTCCGAACTCAACGTGAAGATGGCAGCACTCGTAAATAAAAGCTACCGAATTTCGTTGTTCATCTGTTGACAGTTACTCACCAAAGTTTCAGCCATTTTGGACGCGCAGTTTTTATGTAACAGTCGTTTGAGTGAGTTGATGTGAGTTTTTTTGTGAAAATGGACAAAATCGAGTATCGAGCTGTCATTAAATATTTGTTTTTGAAAGGCAATACGCCTTCGCAAATAAAAGATGAGTTGGATTCTGTGTATGGGGACTCTGCACCATCATTTACCACAGTGAAATTTTGGGCTGCTGAATTTAACCGTGGCCGTAAGAGCTTGGGAGACGATGAACGTTCGGGACGTCCAAAAACTGCAACTACCGACGAAAACATCGTCAAAGTTCACCAAATGGTGCTAGACGACCGCCGAATTAAAGTGAGAGAGATAGCAGAGGTTATGAACATGTCAAAAGAACGTGTTTGTCACATATTAAATCAACATTTAGGCATGAGAAAGCTGTCCGCGCGTTGGATGCCGCGTTTGTTCACGTTAGACCAAAAACGTGTTCGAATGAATATTTCCAACGCTCTTTTGGCGCAGTTTAGGCGAAATAAATCCGAGTTTTGGCGCCGATTAATTACTGTAGATGAAACTTGGATATACCATTATACGCCCGAAACAAAAATACAGTCCAAACAGTGGACTGCAAAGGGGGGACCGGCTCCAAAAAAAGCAAAAACTGTTTTTTCGGCTGGGAAAGTGATGGCGACTGTTTTTTGGGATAGTCATGGAGTTATTTTAATCGATTATCTCCAAAAAGGAAAAACCATTACAGGAGCATACTATGCATCATTACTTGACAAGCTGAAGGCAGAACTTGCAAAACAACGGCCACATTTGCAGAAAAAGAAAATCCTGTCTCACACCTCAGCGGTTGCCATGGCGAAAATCCACGAATTACGGTTTGAACTGCTTGACCATCCGCCTTACTCACCAGATCTAGCCCCAAGCGACTTCTTTTTGTTCCCTCATCTAAAAATTGCGCTCGGAGGACAAAGATTTTCGTCAAATGAAGAGGCAATCACCTTCGTGAACAATTATTTTGCAGAGAAAAATGCCGAGTACTATTTGGACGGGTTACAGAGATGGGAGCATCGCTGGGAGAAGTGTGTCGAGTTACAAGGAGACTATGTTGAAAAATAAAAAAAAATTTTCAGAAAAAATGTCTTGTATCTTTGTTAGGTCGGAAACTTTTCAGACCACCCTCGTATAAATAGGATTTATTTAAAATTGCTAGTAACCGCAAGAAGCGATGAGGAATTATAAAGATTGAGTCACAAGTGCTACTTATCCCACGGACTTTCCTGTATAAAGGCAAACCCGCTTTGCATAGCCTTGATTTCCATGGGTTCCCCCTTACGCAGTTGTACATTTTGAGAACAAGACGTAGGCAGACAAGAGAAATACATACATCTACTATAAATAAATAAATATTATGAATATAATTCTCAAGTCTGCAGTCGTAGCTCATTAATCTATTTATTAAAACGTTAAGTTATTTCTTGGGTTGTCATCTCTAGTTTTTCCACCATTACAAGCATTTAAACTCAAATTAAATTTGAGCTTTATTTACGAGAATATTAATTAAGGTTCGCTTGTTTGTGGCGATGGCGCGCAGAAACGATGCTATTGCTAAGGCTATAAATCTTACAATTTACTAAAATGGTTTTGGACGAGAAATAAGAGCAAGATGTTTATAAATTTTCTGCAGAACGGTTTTACCGGTATACAAACAAGGTTTTTCTATCTCACATCAATTACGAAATGTGGTACTTAATCGTGTATGGGATTTAAATGACGTACATTATGTATCTAATCATACGGTCAAAACATTGCGCAGTTTTTAATAATTGTAAATATCCATTTCCAACATCAAAACAGCTGGGAAAATCACGAGCAATTCATCTTGGTTCATAACAGAAATATTATCGCAGCAGGTTTAATAATAAATAATCCCCACTTTATTAATCAGTAGTTGTGTGCTGTGTTTATTCCACACGCGACCTTTTGTATGTTTACTCAATTAAGGGAAATTCCGCATTTTGCAAATTTATTTATTCATTATTGTTCATTTCTTGTAGAATTAATAAATTTTTGGAAAAGCAGAAGTTCTTCTTAATTACGTAATTTTTTTAAAATAATAATAATAATAATAACAATAATAGTAATCGCCTTATTAGTTTAGATGATAGGTAACGTGGTACATTAGAATTTGATAATAACCAGTTACACTTAAGAAGTGATCGCTTGAAACTGAAAGGTCAGATTTGTATCTGTAAGAGATACCTCATCAACGAAAGTTAGCGTGTAGTTCTATGTCTGCTGTTCGCTAATGTGATAGATTAAATTTCGTTTATTATTTTAACTTTTCAGGCTTCCCTATAATTGAAGATAACTACATAACTTGACATTTTATAATTCAAAATATGTCAATTGGATAAGATAACAATGATTGTAGTGTGATGTTTAAAAACTATTTAAAAGTTTTTTATGTGGTTAATACAGCAAATTTTCAAATTAGCTTAGGGAAGTGATTAACTGTCCCTGAAAGTCCCTGAAAGCCTTGCCTTAGGTGGGCTATAGCTGTCGCGTTGAACTTGCCCCAAGAAAGACTGCGACAAGAAGAACGCAGGCACGTTCTTCGGGAACATGCGGGTCCCCCTGGCGACAGGTATCAGATAAGATATTTTACAGTTTACTTTACTCTTGGGCTGTTGGAGACAGCTACTAATCTGCAGACCGTGAGGCTTACTTCGACGACACCCAGCGAAGCAGAAAGATTGTCGCCGACTGGTGAGTAATTGTTTTATAAGAATAGTCAATAGATTCTAATTATATTTCTAGGTACCATTGTGCAGAAGAAATCGTCATAGAGGACTACCTCTATCATGAGGTTCGAGTGGGCAAAATTGGCGAGACAGGCATCATCGTCGAGATCGACAAGAGCAAGTTCGGTGCTCGCAAATATAATCGAGGTCGCGTTGTCGAGGCACATTGGGTACTGAGCATGATTGCCAAGGGGAGGTAAGTAGCACCTTTAAAACCTTAGGTGCACAAAAGAAGGTTTGTGGCCCATAATTTGTGAGCATGTGGACAAAGACAACATCCTTCACACAAATTGCTGCAAGCTGTACAACTCCCTAGAAGATACTGGCTTCCCCCACTCCATTGTCAATCATTGTGGAAAAGACAAACAGTACAAGTTTATAGGTAAGTATTTCTCATTATTGATTTTAACTGCAACTACTTAATCGTCTTATTTAGCTCAAGATGGGACATCACTTAGCGCATCGAAGTATGCTGGTAACCAGCCAAGGTCTCGCCCCAAAGCCACTATGTTCCCGTCGACCAGTTCGCTTAAGAAGATTTACCGCCAATAGATATATACCGCTGTACAGGAGTGGGGGCCCTCCTTAAAAACCACTATGATCTCAATAAACCCAAGTTCGACAATCTCAAATGTTTTATTGTAGTTGCATTTGTTTCAATAGGTTTGGTTCAGTTTAGATTAGGTTTAGACAGGTTTGCTTAGGTTTAGGTTAGGTTTGGATAGGTTATCCCATATAACTGCATGTTAAATTTTCGTGGAAATTCAAGTTTCAATAGAAGTCTATGGGTGGAACCGGTGCTTTACAAGAAATGCTTTTTAAGTGGGCTTCTTCGACACCTAGACTCACTCAGCACCTCTGGCACCTAGACTCAATACTTCCGTGACCCTTTCGACAAACCTGACAATATGACAGCTTTGACCTAACCCGTAGTAGGTGGAAATAAGAAACTCGTACCTTACTTATTAGCTAAAACTCTTTTCAATATCTTGCCTAGAATCTGCAAATAAGACAAAAAATATTGAAGAAGAACGGACAAAGTTGCAAAGATAATTGAAAAAGGGTGATGAATTTTGTGGCAACGATCTAAAAAGGCTTGATAAAGCTTCTGAAAGGGAAAGCAATATGGTGTTACTTTAAGGCAAAGTATAATGAAAAGTGTCGCAGAATCTACTAGTAATAATCTGAGTGATCGAATTTCAGACACGTACAATGCTGACTTTCTTTAGGTTTCGTGGGATGTAACGCCGACGGTTAAAAAAGTGTAGGTGACTCAACATTTTTAATTCTCCCTGGGGAAGAGCTTTCAGTAATTGTTTTGACATGAGAATGTCTTACATAGGTTGTGTACCTTAGTTTTCGACTTTAACTCGAATAAACGATACGTGTATAAAAGAAATACTTTCTTTGGTAAGCGTGAAGGAGATTTGATGTTATCAAGTTAACTTCTGGGTAATGGGCATAATAGACTGTGTATTAGTATTAAAAGCAGTCATGTTAGTGATTTTGAAGTCAAGGACAGAAAGACAGATAATATGGCTATGAGGATTGTCCTGTAAATTCATTTTTGCCGAAGGTTAGAAGTGGTAAGATCAGTGCGCCTTTTCTTAGATAAAAGAAAAGTATAGTTAGAAAGGAAATAATGGAGCATTTTAGAACGAAACTTTTAAAGGCTGATGAATGAAGAAAAAAGAAGGAATGTTTAGTGACTACTGCAGCAGAAGTGATGAAGGTTGTATGGATAACACACAGAAAGTTATAAGGATGGGGGTTGGTGAGCAATAAGGGGATAAATAATAGAAGAGAAACTAAGAAAGGAAGACGTAGATGTAATGGCCACGGAGAAAGATTGAAATCGTTTGTGAAAGGGTCATATAAGGAAAGAAAGCTAATAAAATGAGGATCGACTTCGGTGCCGAAAGCAGGTCCTGTAAGTGTAAAAATTAAAGATAGAAATTCTTACCAACAAATTAAAAAACGAATAAATAAGGAAATGGACGAAGTGAAATAACAACAGCTCAATATCACAGAAATATGAAAAAAAGCAGAGGAGACTTTAAGAAATACAATGAACCAAAAAATGTAAATATAACGAATGGATCACAGATGAAATTAAAAAACTAAGGACAGAAAGAAGAAAAACAAAAATAAAAACGAACAACAATACAAAAAAGTAAATAAGACAGTCAAACAGAAAATAATTGAAGAAAAACAAAAAAGCATATTGGAAACAGTTGACAAAAATAACAAACTACTAACAGACTTTCAAAAAAATTGAACAGATGGGAAGAGTAGGTATATAAAGAAATTATTTAGAGAAGATGAAAGAATGGAAGAAACAGAAACAACAAAAATAAACGGACGGCCAGTTACAAATGATAAAATTGCAAAAGCAAATTGACGCATTAAAAACAACAAGGCTGTTGGACCAATCTCTAAAAAAGCTAACGCAACAAAATGTGAGGATTACAGAACTATCAGCTTGATGAACCACATACTAAAGGTTTTTCTACGAGTAACACATGAATGTGTATATAGAAAGCTAGATAAACAAATATCAGCACGCCAGATAGGATTTAGAAAGGGTTTTGGAACTAGAGAGGCATTGTTTACTATATAGAGATATAGACATTCAGAGAACGACGCCTTTGACAAAGTTCAACACAAGAAGGTCAAGATGCCAAAATCTTTACCAACCTATACCAATACCAGAAAACCACAATACGAGTTGACAACCAGAGCTCAAGAGAAATACCAATGAAGAAGAGTACAACAGGGTTGTATATTGTCCCCACTTTTATTTAATATATTTTCAGGAGAATTATTTAAAGAGGCCATATATGATATAAATGAAGGCATACCAGATAACAGAAGGTCAGTTAACAACGTTAGATACGCGGACCATGCAGTACTCATAACTGATAGCAAAGAAGGTCTGCAGATATTGGTCAACCGAACCATGTAAGCTTGTGGGAATTATGGAATTACACCTAATACAAAGAAATCAAAAGTTATGATCTTCAGCAAAAATATCGATGACGGAAAAATTTACCCTTAACCTTAAACGCCGTATTGAAATAGCCAGAAGTGCCTTCTACAAGATGAAGAAAATGCTGTTTAACAGCAATCTAGAAATAGAATTAAAAACGAGAGTATTGAGGTGCTACGTCTTCTCCGTCATGCTCTATGAAGTCGAAGCATGGACTATTACAGAAACAACGGAAAAAAGACTTACTAGCTTTGAAATGTGGTGTTACAGGAAAGTGAGAAAAGTGTCATAGATACATGTGACAAATGCAGAAGTACTCAATTGAAAGAAAAAAGACACAAAAGTAATTGGCACAGTGAAAAGAAGAAAAATGAGTTACTTCGAAATAAAAAATATAAACTGATGCAGCTGATCATAGAGGGGAAATTGAAGGAAGAAGTGGATCTGGAAGACGTCGAATATCGTGGCTGAAAAGGCAGTGGAGTGGTAAAACATTCCTAGAACTGTTTAGAGCTGGAGCGGACAGAGTAAAATGAATCGTGATGATCGCCAACGTCCTTAAAAGATAGTTCACCCCAAAACGAAGGAAGATTAAAGGTCGCCGGACAACACCACACATGCGTAGACAGCAAAAGCTTAGAAGAAATCTTGTAATAAAATTTTATCATTCACAAACAAGCAATTAGAAGTGCGTGACAATATCTTTTTCTTGCTAAACGGATTAATACCCTTCCCGCTTCACATACGTCTGTAGCCTATTTACGACACGACGATTCAGATCTTTTAAGATTGTCATAGATGGCCAAATTTGTCGCATTTGGATGTTGTGCAATCTAAACAATAAAGAAAAAGCTATAGCACTCAGAAGAGTCGTTTGTATCTAGAGTTAAGCAGACAAAAATGTAAACAAAATCGTAAGCAGCTGGACGATTCTGTCTTTGTAGCTTTTGATTCGATGTAGGGTAGGTAGATCTGCTTTTTCTTTACAAACAGGGATGAAAATTTGTTCCAAACTTTGCGAACTTATTACTCTCTATGCTGTGTTAGCCGCTGTTACAGTGCCTCTCAACAATTAATTGTATAGAGAGAATCATTGCATTAGTTACAGTTTCACGATTTTTTATACCTTAACAGTACCTACTGTGTGGCGAATGGTTAGGTCTCCTGAGTTCCGAATACATCAAATGAAGGATAGAAAAAAAAGCTTCACTTTCAATAATCACGTTAGTATTTGGTTTTATGAATAATATGTTGATCACAACTAAGGGAGTTTGTAGTGGGGATATGTATTAATAAAGTCGACTACAAAAAAAAGGGAGTAAACAAATCGTAATTTCATTTTTAATAGGTACTACTACGGGAAAGTGCAAAAGATACGTAAATGGCTCTTTAAGAAGTTAAAAATTTATACTAAACTAACAACTGATAGCGGTTTATTGCTTTTCTTTATGATTTATTTATTTTGCACTAAGAATTCTCAATGAATACCAACTGTGCCTTACAATATTGATAGCAGATCAATTCTTAACACCACGTTATTTACAGAATGTTACAGATCAAACACATTAACTTAAGTAACAACCTGCTTTCTTAGCGTAGATTGACAAAAGTAAAGTATTTAGTTTTAAAACTAGAAAACTCAATTCGTCATTTACGAAATTAAAATTTTTCCGAGCAGGCTCAATACCAAGCTGACTCAATATTCAAATTCCAGACACATTTCTATTTCGAACCGGACTATTTTATGTACTGCAAACGAATATACTACACAAAGGGAATATATCTTTATATCAGGACAAATCTCATTTAATTTTATAGGATAGCATAAAGGAAGATTTTATTTGATAATTCCTAAAATATCAGCGGGGTTGGTATTCGAAAGCCGCAGATATAATGATAGAAAATCGAAAATCTAAGAACGTCGGATAATATCATATTCAACGACTGATTGAAATCTAATCAAGCTGGAGCTATCAGGTTCTGATCAAGGTTCCAGCTAATAACAGTCGAATCTTGTTTGACTCAAGGGAAATAAATAACTTTTTATTATAAGATGGGAAAAGGAGATTATTTATTATGAATTTTACTTGGAACTTCTTTCTTTTTATCGCAGTAGTAGGGGAATGCATATAATTATATTTTATAACAAGTAACTGGGTTAATTGGATAATATTATGCAGGATGTTTTATTATAGTTAATAACGTCTCAGAAATACTTTGTTTTCAATTTTCCATAATATACTTCTAAATTCAAAATCACAAAAGGCACGTTCAGGCTCTTCTAGAATTATTTATAGATTTTAAATTTTACAGTTCTACAAGGTGTTTTAAAATTGAATTTAAATGTATTATTTTTGACAAACAGCAAATACCAAATGTCAAGTCAAAAATCGCTCACATACATCAGTGAAACAAACCTTTTTATATTATTGTAACCAATAAAAAGCCTCTACTTTTGTTTAGTTTTTTAAATGTTTTTTGTTAATTAAGCATTTAGTCTGTTGCAGAAATAAAAAATCGATAAAAATGAAAACTAGAAGAAGAAAGACTTCTGGGCCTTTTCTCCTCATTTCTTACAAAGAAGATTTTCTGTGCCTGACACATGAAACCCTGTCAAAAAAAGAACAAAGGACATCTTTGTCATCTAACTGCCGATAACCTTTCTATTCAGACAGAAATCTGATCGTTTCAGTTTCATTTTTTGGCGTTTTGTTTCTCTTTAGTTACCTTTTCCTATTCTTTTTACTTCTTAGATTACTCCTGAAGAGGCTGAATAGTGAACACAACTAAAAATTTTAACACAAGTACTCTGTCTTTCAAACTTGAAAAGTGCTAGGCAGTCATAAATCAAAATCGTATCATTAATGTTCTTTCATTCTTTTAAAGGAGATCTTTTTTGAACTGGTTTTGTTGGGTGTTTGTCTTTAGTGTGCAAAATTACAGAAAAAATCAGTTGAATATCAGATATCATATCCTCATTATTAGTATCCTTCTCTTAGTGAAGACAATTTAACAAGGAAAATTCTTTACCACTTCTCTCCCAAAAGCCATCGAGTTTCTCACTAAATAACTCCTGCATGTTTTCCACTTAGAAATTAGCTGCTGTCGTCATGATTTCCAAACCACAGAACAGACCACGGATCCTGCTCTTTACCATTTGAAAGAATTTTAGCTCCATTATCATCGATTATTGACACCATTGCTTCTGCTGCCTTAAACCCTACCAAATGCAACACTCTTGCCAAAAATAGAGACCAATCTGTAGAAGGATGCTCCGTTTGGGTTGTTTCTATCTGTTAGGGAAGGTTTGGAATCTGGCCGGTGTTCCCCTGATAGATGCCGTGCTCAAACCTCTCCATTGTTGATAAATCCACCAATTCGCAGCATTGAACACATTGAACAACAGCAGGAACACAACTCAGAGGTGCAAAACGCAAATTCAGAGTTCCGTCAGCCATTTACCTTGGCATGGCAATGCTAATCTTCTCACTCCGGCTCTACGTAATGATCGCAGCATTCAACTAACACTACAAGCTTCCTTCTGTGCAGTCACTCCATCACATCCCATAGTTAGACAAGACTCAACTTCTAGAAAGAACCGATTTTTTTTGTTATCATTGTCTAGATCATTAATCCATCCCCCTCTTCTACTAAATTACTACCTAAGTTTTCGCAAATCGAGCTCCACTAATGATTTGCGACACTCGACGGTGAATCACTGCATCACTTCACCGGCCTGGGCAGCAATACACCTCCATCAGTCATTAGACATTGAGTATTGCGTGCTTGCTTTGCATCAAGTTTGTTGCTTTTTTTATCTATTATCTCAACACCAAGTCATTTCTGTGGTTTCTTTCAATTACAGTTCTCGGCTACTCCTCCACTAATAATCACCAATTAAGACTGAAGAAAAAATACTGCTCTGTCATTTTCTGGGATCTTTTAATTTTGTTTTTGCTTATCAATGTTGTTTTCTGGATTTGCATTTGGAAAATTTTTCTACCTACAATTCAGCTGCAAGCTCTGCATTTCCGTCACTTTGATCCAATACTTCAATGAACTGAGCGTTTACTTAAAGTTTAATTGCAATTTCAACTTGCTCTTTCTTACACACAGTTCTCCTTGCTATAGAAAATGCTCTAAATAAATACCAATTGATTCCAGAGATTATCATTCAAAGAGATCACAAAATATACATTTGGTGTTTTCAATGAATTACCACAAAGGGGAAAATCATTTCCAGACCCAACATCCATTGAGACTTGTTCAAGAGCAGCGATAGAGTTTACGAAAGTTCATGTTTTTAATCTGTGTACCGTGTTACAGTAAAAACAGGGTTTAGTGATCCATATGGCAATACTCACTGTCAACATATAATTAAACAAATTCTTGACTTGCTCTGAGCGTCGAAGAATGGAGATTCGGCAATATAGTTAGTTGCCGCCGCCAATGACGATAGACTCTCTCTAAATAGCAAGGCCTCGTCATAAACCAACCAATTCATTAATGCTTTCTGCTGGCTTAAGAAAAGTTCAAATTTTAGTTTTTGTAATAGTTACTTGGAATTGCGTTCAAACTAAATAAACAAATTTGTGTAACAAAAAATCTAATTCGGAAAACAAATAAAAATAGTTTGCGTCCGGTCAATTCACAATACTATTTACAAATAAACAAAGCAATAAACTTGCGTTAGAAAGCTCTGCTTTACTTATCAGGCCTTTCTAAATTACTTGTAATATGGATCATCTCAGTCTATTATTTCTGTAACACAAAAAAAGTTTTCTACGGTTCTAGATTTACTTAACCTGAACAACAAAGAACATTTGAGACTACACTAGCGGGCAGCTACTCTAATAAGTTGTGTCTACACTCTAATGAGCTAAATAAGCTTTGTTACTATTACAATTAAGTAGTTAATAAACGAAGAGACTTATGCATTCAGTCAAGTCAAAATCATAATTATTGTTCTTGTAGAGGCCACTGTAGGTTTATGCTTTTTTGGCCTAGCTGGAATTTGATATTTAAGATAGGTAAACGCTGCATGCGGTCAAAGAATAGAGTAACAAACTTGCGACGAAATTCCATACAGCATGTCAGGTCTGGTCAGTCGGTTCCGTCGACGAACCGTTTGCCAGTCGACCATCGTCGCTGCTCCTGTTGCATAGATAATCGAACTGAATGTGTCCTCTCATACAACAAGTGCATCGCGATCCGCCTCAGTACGTATTGAGTACTAACAATTAGTTCTTTATCTACCAATAATTTAACCAATCCACATATAATTTAAGTGCTGGGCGTCAAAAAATTAACAAATCTTGAGGACCCGTAACGAGTTTTATGGCCGTATTCTTATATATTCAGATCCGGGGCAACTGCAGAGTCATAAATGAATGTATGCTAAAATCGCCGTCCACCTTATATTCTATATCTTTGTAATATTTTTCTATTCAAATTAAAATAAAATTAATTTTTTTTAAATTTTTGTTCTGAATAAAACAGAAGTGGTGCAATCGGTAGGATTCGTGAAGTACACAGAATAAAACTCTTCTACGAACTTACGTTTCAACGTTTTATCATGAAAAACCTACAAAATTTAAAATTTATAATACAAATCCTAAATAAAACTCAACGCAAGCGTTTTCAACAATGACCCAAAAAATTAAAGTTGTTTTGGTTATATTGTGCAGTGCGCAGTAAATAAAGTGAACGGGTCAAGACACCACAAGATCAAATTCTTCAGCGATTCGTTCTGCACGGCATCTCAATATCAAGAGATGCTCCTCGAGGGACTGGTCATCATAGCAGCATTCAGCACACTCATCAAAGGCGAACGGGCAGAACTGAAGAACCTCGAAAACAACCCAGGTGTACTGTCGATAAGATTAAGGACCGAAAATATAGCCTTTTACTGGAATTTCACCCACATTATGAGAAAGAAGAAATAAAGGATGAAATAGAAAACTTAAGGAAGAACTTTGCAAAAATCACCGAAGCCCTGACCTCAAGCAAAAACACAAACCACCTTCAAGCAACAACAAACTACCAGAAAATAATAGCACACCTTCAAAACGAAATAGGCATCAAGATAGAAAAACTCGCACCTAATCCTAGCAAACGAAGTAAGAGAGGAACAATCAACATTATAGGGTCTGTAATCAAAGCCATTACGGACAATCTCAACAACGAAGTTAGCTATACAAGAACTCGTTATGTCGCAGACACTCTAATAAACAAACAAATCGCATTAACTACAGCTGCAATATTAGAATTTAACTCCACCATCAACAATATCAAGACGAACCAAAGCATACTACAACAACAAATCACTCATCTAAGTAAAGTCGAGTACAGAGAATTAGAAAAACGAAGAACAAATAGCATTAGACACTATCTTAAACCAGAAGATGATCTTTTCTTACACAACCATCGACAAGATCCTAACAGACATAGAGACCGCCATAACATTTACAAAAAGCAGGACTTACCATCCCGCCATCATCAGACCAGATTTGCTAATGAAAGAAATCAAGCGTATAGAGCCCTATTTACATGATAAGAAATTACCTTCTGCCCTTCAACTTAGTAATGTGCAGTACCTCAAAGCGACACTCAAAATGTCTAGTTACAGCAGAATCAACACCACCATATTTATAGTTCAAGTGCCTATGTAGACCTTAATACCTATAATTACTTTCAATCCTTGAGCACAGATACATCATATCTACTCCACGACGAATCAACATATGCAAGCGCAACAAGCATATGTAATCAATCAATACCAAAGCATTACCTATACCAAATAACTC
>VTPC01003283.1:0-44594 GCA_011009095.1 Ignelater luminosus
AGGATTTTTATAACAAAACAACAACCCGTATCAAAATAAATAATGATTTAACAGAAGAAATAACAACTACTGGAATTAGACAGGGCGACTCACTTAGCCCGATGCTATTTAACATCGTGATGGACAAGATAATAGAAAGTGTGATAGATATGCCGGGATACACAATGGGACAAAGTAAAATAGGTATCATCTGCTATGCAGATGGTGTATTAATAGCAAAAAATGAGGATGACTTGCAAAGACTGCTGCATATGGTTGTCACAACAGCTAAAATATATAACACGACAGTATCCAAAGAAAAGACAAAGTGCTTAACAACTGCAAAAGACCCATTAAGATCCAAATTAGAAATAGAGGATAATTTCATAGAACGAGTTAAGTCATTTAAATATCAAGGCATCGAAATATCAAACAGTCGAGACTTACATAAAGAAGTACTACAGCAGGAACACAAATCAGCTGCAATCTCCGGACACCTCAGAGATGTCATATGGCAAAACAAGTATACGTCGGATGACAATAAAACAAAAATATATAAATGTGCTGTTAGATCCATCTTGACCTACACCACTGAGACACGCGCGCACACGAACAGAACTAAACAGGCCTTAGGAACTGTAGAAATGAGAACCCTTATATCAATTGTAGGAAAAACTTTGAGAGATAGAGTGCCAAACACTGAAATACGCCATCAATGTAACATCCAGGATATCGTAAAATTCTCAAAACAACAAAGAAGAGCATGGAAAGAACACACAGACCGAATGCAAGATAGCCGGATCCCAAAAATTGTAAGAGACGGTATACCACAGGGAAGAAGGAATCCAGGAAGACTACTGAAGTGCTGGACGCAGAGTTGAATATAAACCTCAACCGTAAGTCCAGGACTTCCCATTAGGCATTGACGCAGAACAAGCGTCAGTCTACAGAAAGAGGAGGAAGAAGAAGATGGAAAATCGGATTTGAGTCGATGGCATCTAAACAGTAGACGTCAGGGGGAGGGGAGACAGGTAAAAATGACAATTCCTATTATAGGTATTTTAACCGATCAAGTGAGTACCTTTTGTTTGTAATTACGTTGTGTTTTGTATGATTTATGTAATCTTCATTTTATCGCAAGATCATCAGTTTGCAAGAAAGTAGAATGCATTTTCAAACGTTTTATTTATACAAGTCTTTTACAAGCACACTAAATGTAGTATGTAAATTATGCGAAAAAAATACTAAAGTAGGCCAGTAAAGCTAATATTACACTGTATCAGACCAGATTGATTTATTTATATGTGAGCACAGTTTCTCTCTACCTATTAAGGCTAGTTTTGGTCATAAAATTCTGCAGTGATTGCTTTATTTTTAGATATGGCTAACAATCGAATGCGACCGAAGTATAGTCACCATGAACTTTTTGAAGTCTGGTGCAATGAGGTGTACAATGAAAAGAAAACCATATGTGTATTATAATGTATATAATGCAAAAACTAAATTTAGACAATTGTAACGAGTTTGTAAGGTTTATTAAAAAGCAATCTGATAATTTTTGTGCTTTCCTGAAGATGAAGTGAATGATAAAGATTTTGTAATAAATAATGCCTCACAAGTCTAACCATTACTTTCGATATCCAAGAAACATAGAAATGTCACTATAGGAAGACCGAAGAAATATAGTCCAGAAAAGTTATTTTTTGCAACCAATCTCAAGAAAAACCAAATGCAGCAACAATGATAACGGAAATAGTATCTTCGTCTACAACAGCTACATAAGTAAAAAAGGTGTATAAACGAAAGCAAAACAAACTTCCTCAAAGAATTAACAACGAACGGACACTGGCATTATTTGTCGATAACAAAATGACAAAAAACCAATATATGCTAGTTCGTCTTCCGAGTAAAGAACACAATGTGAACATCTGCACTACCTACAAAGATATTTTGCAAACCAAAGAGCAATGTTAGCCATCAAAAATAATTAATTGTCTGAGAAATGAGCCGAGATCAAGCTGCAGTCACCCATAGACCTCACTATTAGGAGGCTAGCTTTTGTCCAGTATGATATAATTAAACAGTGCTTGAAGACAATGGACCTAAGTACTTTACCTGTATCAGTATTTTGTGGCAAAATCAAAGAACGTCGCCCACATGGTATTGTAGACCACAAAAATTATGTTTGCAAAAGAAGATTCTAACATGACAAGGAATGAAGTTGAACAAATTAATTCCCAAATATCTGTACTTGTACCAACAAATACAATCATAGAGGGACACAGTATTAACATAGCACCAAAGCTAATGTTAACAATGGTAAACGTCAAAATCTGCGACGCGTTAAGCGAGACTTCTGCAGTATCGGTTAGTTACATATGTTGTGCAAAACCAAGGCAAATGAATAAGCTAGAGCTGGTAACAAAAAAGAACATCAATGGAGAATCTTTATTTTTTTAATCTCGTCATTACATGCATGGATCCGATCTCTAGAATGTCTTTTGAACATTGCTTATCAAAAGTTGGTAAGTGCAAAAGTAAGACAGAGAACGTGTAGGACAACGCAAGAAATATATTTAGGAGAAACTTAAACAGGATTTTGGCTTACTGGTTGACATTCTTAAACCCGGAAGTGGAACTACCAATGAAGGGAATTCGGTTCGTACATTTTTTAATAGTTCATAGGCAATTAATTGCAGCAATTACGAGTATAAAACAAAATAGCATAGAAGGTTTTGTAGTTATCTTAAAAACAATTGCTAGTAGTTTTGCTATTCATGTAGAAGCATTTGAGGCATATACTACTCGAAGTGTAGAACTGTATGTAAATCATTACAACTGGTATTATATGCCGGTTACTGTTCACAACTTACTTATTACTGTGCAATATTGTCCACAGGAATGTTCTGGTTTTTTATTTCGATATATCCCGTAATAAGTTCTCATAGGCAATTACCGGCAAGAAATAAAAGTTTATTTTTCAAGGAAGTTGCAGTCTATTAGAAGATCCCAGCTTCCTTATAAGTACTGCTGATAGCAGTTCTGATAAAAATGAGGACAGTAGTATTGACAGTGAGGATGACTAATAAATATAGATAAAATTAAAAGTTAATAACGTACATAACATTTATTATACAAGTGTATGTATAATTAAATGGACCCCATTCAAATTGGAGTGTATTGATATAAAATAATATACAATACCAGAAAAAGTCTTCTCCGAAAGTTTTAAATATGCGAGAATTGTATAACGTACCACTAGACAGCTTTGTTTCGACCTTATCCTGGTCTCATCAGTAGAGGATAACGAGATGTCTCCCCTAAAGCTTCATCTAAGAGCCCCTAGAAATGTATGATTTCTCTGCAGCCATATATGCATCCAAATATTTTTGTCTAGCTAGATTTGATTTTGGGACCATTGTGAAACGCGCTGCCAGCATCGAGAAAAGCGCTTTTAAAAGTGAATTTAAGAAAGTAATTATGATAAATGATGTAAATGGTAGAAAACCAGGGTAATCACAATGGGGTGGTAAAAATACTAAAAACGTTTGCAAACAGAATATAATCAAAATAATGAGTGGATGATTCAACCAAAAGGACATCCATCACTATACAATTAAGTGCTATCTGTATACACAAGAATTAAAATCAGTTATAGATTATGCAACTGTCAAATGCAACTCCCAGAAAAAGGAATGCAAGAACCGTAAGAGGCACCAATTCTGCTAGTATTGAAACAACTATCTGCTTACAGCATAATAATCAAGGTATTCTTTGTGTGTTCGTAGTGATCTTCTTATTGCATTTTCGACTCTAAGAACTCAGCGCATGTTTTCCTTCCAGAAATCTTATCATTGAACCTTATTGATCAGTAGAAAAATCCGTAAGAAATTGACCATTACTACCTATATTATGGGTGCACTATCTTCTTTTACAGTTTGAAGGCTTTTCATTGCTAAAAAAAAAACCGTAGGGGATACACTAAATAACACAAAACTTGTTATTTATCAACAATCAGTTTGAAACTGTGCCAACTAAATGTTCCAAACCAAGTAGGAATAAAATATGAAAAACTACTTCAATCTGTATTATTGATAAGTCGAGTTTTAAGAAATTATTTCTGCAAGTTCTTTCAACTTCTAAAACAAACACATATTAGTGTTTTGCTTCCATTTAGAAGTATAGTTAATTGCTATTCATCAGCTGACTTCAACATTGTTCTAAGGCAATTTTACTTCCAGGGTGCTTTCTTAGTATTGAAGATACCTTCGAGGACGCAATCACAACAACCGAACAACCTGTTCAACCTTGTATTCAAAGAACAATTTAATTGCACATTGTAAACAAAGTAACAACTTATTATATCTCCAAATTTTACTCTGAAAACCAGCCGTTGCAGTCTTTATATGTCTAGAAACGACCCAGGAATAAAAACATGATTTATTAACAAAATGCTAAACTTACATAAACCACTATGTTCTGACTTTAAAGAAGGTAAATTAACTATTTACAAAACTATATGACTTTTTACAACTTTTCTTCCCAATATTCTGAAATTCTTTAACAATTATAGCTTCTGTGTTATTTCAGCCAAATATTTATATTTTTCTACCTATCCTAATTTTTCTAAATCGGTTCTCATCTAACAATACATTTAGCCCTTGTTCCTAATTAAATTTGCTTGCAAATTGTAAAAAATTGCACCACGAGGTCTCTATTCAACAATTAAGCGTATCAATGTTTTTATTTTTCATCGTACGAATGGTAGTTTTGCAACTGTTACAGTCAATATATTTTGAGGCTATTGCTGTAATGTTTTAGAATCATCAAACACTCCAATGATTTGGAAATCTATTGTGGCTGAAAACCTTTCATACTATTTTCTATACATTATACGCAGCAGGCTCTGCAAAATCAATTATAATAATAATTTATTAACGGACATCCATTTACAAACAAATCTTATTAAAACATTAACCAAAATAACTACATATACATAATGTAATGTAGAATAAATATAAATATAAAATATTACTACATATTTAGTGCATTTCTTAAGGAGCACTTGAATTTGTTAAAGGGAATGCCAAAGAATTCCAAATCATCATGTGTACATGCTAAGTGACATATTCTACAGTGAGGGGAATTTGCACCATACGCAGTTCGATGGAAAGAAATATTGAAAATCGGTAAATTACGTAAATTGGTATTTTTTATGTTCAAAGAAAAACATTGAAGTATTTGAGAACAATTAACAAATCCATTAAATACTTTAAACAAAAAACATAAATCGTAATAATTGCGGCGCACATGCAATAAAGATAGGCCAAAGTAATGTAAAAGATGACTATAACTGTAACCGTAGTAATCAATTCGGTACTTGTAACATAAAAATTTTACAAATCGTTTCTGTGTTGCTCCCATTCTATTTACTAATGTAATATAATATGGGCACCAAATGGTCGTGCAATACTCCAGAAGTGAACGAACTTGAGACGTATATAGTATAATTAAAATTCTTAAATCTGTGAAATCAGTACACTGACGCACAATAAATCCTAATATTCTATTGGCTCTGCTAAGTAGATTTGTAATATGTTGATCATAACTAACACATGCATCAATAATAACACCTAAATCCTTAAAGCAAGTAACACTTTCTATTGCTATATTATTAATGTAATAAGTACATATACCAGGTGATAACTTTTTAGAAAATCGTAAAGATTTGCATTTTGAAATATTTAATTCCAGATGGTTTTCACTACACCACGAAGTCAAACAATCCAAATCAGCTTGAAACAAATGATCTGAACCAACAGCATCAGTACGAATGAAAAGTTTTAAATCATCAGCATATAGCAGAAATTTGCTGGAATTGATAGAATAATTTATATCATTAATAAACAAAATAAAAAGAATTGGTCCCAAATGGGATCCTTGCGGTACGTCGGAAGTAACGTTAAACCATTCGGAGGTAGAATTATTAATGACAACTCTTTGTTTTCGCATGTTTAAGTAAGAGTAGATCCACGACAACAAGGGGTTTTGTAAACCTAATTTACTTAATTTGTAGATCAAGCGCTCAATATTGACTCTGTCAAATGCCTTATTAAGATCAGTATAAATACAATCAACGTTATGACCCAATTCTATAGTATGCAGAACATAATTGGTAAATAAGAAAAGATTTGTTAGCGTAGATCTACCCTTAACAAAACCATGCTGTTCATCAATTATAATGTTTTTTACGGATTGAAACAATTTATCCGTAACAATGGCTTCAAAAACTTTTGGAATTGCAGATAGAGTACTAATTGCACGGTAATTACGAGCATCTAAACGATCTCCCGTTTTAAAAACAGGAAAAACGTTTGATTTTTTCCAAAATTCAGGAAATACGGAACTACTCAAAGAATTATTAAACAAAATGCACAAAGGTTTAACTAAGTTGTTTGCACAGCACTTCAAGAAGACTGCAGGAATATTATCTGGACCAGCTTTAGAATTAGCATCTAGAGAATTTATTTTATTGAAAATATCTTCTCTAGATATATTTAAATTGCAAAGATCGACAATTTCTTTTAAATTATTATCCCAAAGTTTACTTTTATAAGTATCATAGGTACAATAAACAGAATGGAAGTACTTTGCAAATAAAGAGGCGATTTCAATCGGAGTATAACCCACAGAATTTTCATATCTAATACAGTTAGGTAAAGAATTATCTCCTTTTTGAGATCTAACATAATGCCAGAAGCGTTGAGGATTTTCTAAAATATTATTCTCAATGCTTCTTATGTTATTTAACCTACAGTTATTGATAGCAATTTTACATTTATTTCTTAAATCCTTAAATATATTGTAATCTATAGGAGATCTGAACTGTTTGAATTGTTTGTGAGCAATTTTCTTTTCAATAATTAGAGATTTCGTACTATCATCAAACCATTTAGGAAAATTAAACTGCTTTTGCATTGGCACTCTTTTTAACTTAACATATAAAGATATAACAGAATTAATAATGTCGTAGAAAATATTAACAGATTCCTCAATTGAACTAAAATTGTTTAGTATATTCCAATCAATATTGTCTAAATGATTATTAATCAACTCATATGGTGCATTCTTCAAGTCTAAATAAAATATCTCACCATTGGTAAGAGTTGACTGAGAACAATTCTTTACATTTAATACAAAAGAAGGATGATTTATGTCAGGTTTAGTTAAATGTGGCCATTGATAAATATTTACAAAATCCACATTACAAAATACTAAATCTAAGATAACATTATTAGCATTATAAATATAATTCTTTTGAAAAAAACCATAAAACGCAAAATTATCACAAACAATTTCTTCTATCTTAGAGTGAACATTAACTGGAATTAAAGTATCACATACAGTATCACAGAAATTATCACAATACCATGTAATTTTTGGTAGGTTATAATCACCTAAAACACAAATGATACTATCAGGATAAGTTATGGTAATCTCCGAAATTAATTGAAGATGACCTTCATATAAAGAAATATCCGAATTTGGTGGAAAATAAACAACTCCCACTATCAGATTTTTACTAGCAAGATGAACACAAGTCCATATCTCTTCCCGATCTTTTACATCAAGATTAATTAGAAAAGATGACAAACTCTTTTTGACTGCGATAAGAACTCCACCACCCCGTTCTTTGCTCGTTGTTTTAGGATTCCTGTCTTGACGAAAAACATTATAACGTCCATCAATAATCTCTGAATTGTTTATTTCCCAATTAAGCCATGTTTCGGAGAGACAAACCACAGAGTGATCTTCGCTTAATACACTAGTAAATATTTCATTAACTTTTGTCCTAAGACCACGAACATTTTGATAAAATATGTTTATGTCGGATGCTTCGTGGGAATTGCCCTTTGAAAATTTTTATCATTATTTAATTTCTGATGAACGGGAGCATTATAAAATTTTCGAACAGTAACACCTTGTGTCCAAAAGGATGCATTAAGTAAATGCGATAAATAAGATGATTCCGCAGTGACCTTAAAAGAACTGTAGTGTTCAGGATATTTAGCGTTTAGACGAGTAACCTTGATTTTCAATGAACTGGTTTTTTCATTATCTGACATTTTTATTAATTTACCAGTAACATAATTCTCGATCTTGGTTTCATCAACATTTGGATTAACTCTTGTAACGTGTACATCATAACTACGGGCTTGTTTTGCTGCTGCGGTGAAGCCCTCATCTAATTGCGAATTCGTAGTACCAGAGCCAATAATTAACTTATTACGAGAAGTTTTATTATTAAAATTGGAAACCATTCTGGCCGGTTCATGGTATTGCTGCGATAAGTTAACATGTATATCATCAGACGAACCATTCACAGCTGTAGCGTTTTCCACCTTCGAAATCTTTTTAGTAGCAGCGACAGAAGCGTAATTTGCAGTAACGGAAGGTTTATCAAAAGAAGAATTAACTTTAATTTGTTCATAAGAAGTAGTTTGTTTGTTAGCAAATAAACCATCTTTACTTAATAATCTCACTAAGTCAATGTTGCTTGATTTCAAATTATCAATCTGATCTCTTAGATATGCTACTTCACGCTGTGCCGTATAAGAGTCAACCTCTTTAATTCTCGCACAGGCATGATAGACTCATTTACTACAGCTTATCCACCCTCTATTTGATACTATATAAACATCATTCAAAGTCTGAATTTTTCTTGTCGCTGTCGTTAAACGACCACATAATTCTTTTAGTACGTTTTGCTTTTATGTTTTTCTTCTGTTTTCCCGTTTTTCTTTATTTATTTATTTTGTTTTTGTCCTCTGCCTCTTGTTTCTTTTGTATAGATTCTTCTAATCCTTTTTCTTATGAAAAATAAGATTATAACTGCAGTTTTCTAGAAATTTGTTTCTTTTGATGTGTAGCATGCATAGGAATCAACTGTTTAGGACTAACATGCAAAAGTTACAGACTCTAAAAACTATTCCATTTTTAATTCTTGGTTGTTATTCTATAGATATCTAATATATTGTAGCTTAAAACTGGAATTACAATATCATTCAGATCAATCTCAGTTGTCAGAGAAGCTTCGAAATTGGTGCCTGTGGCCAAATCGCATTTGTTGTATCCATTTACTACTATTATTACTACAACTCATGGATTCGATTGGGAGACACTGCTGTCTGATCATGATAGGTGCATTAAGGCTTCATTAATATGACGTCGCTCCGAGAAGCCAAAGGCAGTGTGTGGTGTGGGTCCTCTAAAGACGGGACGATCTATCGTTGCACCATTGAAGACTACGAACTTTGTAAACCACTGCAAAAATGGTTCAGTGGTCATCCACCGTTTGTCTTTACAAACATCTCAAGCATTTGGCAAAGCTTTGACCATCAATTCTGGTTTAATTTACTTTTCTGTAAACACCGTCATGGGGAGCATATAGAGACAAGTTGTACTAAAACAAACTTTAACAGATTGTTATGCCATTTCCAGCAAAAACTAAGGGATTAACTTGTTTCAGGTGTGTCTTTACTATTATCTTGTGTTTTATATTCGGGACAATAGAGACTTCAGTTTTGTCAGTTAGTATTTGTGGTTTATCGTAGACCGCGGGCAGTAAATTATAGATGTTTGCAGCATGGTAACTTAGTTTTAAAACTGTTCTCCGGTTTTCCTATTGACAAGTCTGGATAGCGATTCAAAAATCGAAATAACCAATCTTTACCGGTTTTACAACTAACATCTTTGAATGGATGCAGTTTGTTATTTTTTGACATGTAATTCATAAACCAAGAACTTGAAATCATTGTTTGTCAATAAAAACAGTCAACTCTCTTCAAAGTTCAAGTATTTCACTAGCTGGGCCTTCTTTTATTTTCAAGATATCTGCATTTCGGAATCTAAAGAGTACAAAAAAATATGTGAAACAAGACTGGATACCACCTCATAATAGACAAACCCATCTTAACTCTCTGGATCTTAATAGAACCCAGTGAAAATATTTTAAAGAGTGAAAAATTTTATATATTTTATCATCATATCAGTCACTTTCTAACTTTGATGTTTGGTTGATTTAGTCACTCTTATCATAAACAACCAAAATAATCAAAAGTAGGGAAAATGGAATTTTAGCTCTATAACAGCGAAACGATTGTCTGCCCTGCCGGTTATGTGTGATTGAAGCTATCAATCTAAAGCTTGTACTCAATTGTAATTGCGGCGTTTAAATTACGAAATCTTGCCCTACTGGCATCGTTTCATTATTTGAGTAAAATAAACAGATTAATTCCGTGCAAAGGGCAATCTTGTTTGTTTATAATTAAATGTTGATAAACATCAAAACCAAGTGAAAACACAACGGATACTAAGCAATGACCATAAATCACTTACGCTAGGCTTTAATTTTAATGACGTAAAATATTCAAAGAGTGTTTGAATTAATTCCGAAATCTTACACAAGCATCTCGCTGTGTTCCGTCTTTCGTGGGATACACAGTATAATACATTTGTTTATATTAGTAATTAAACTTAAAAAGAGTGGTAATTGAACTGAAGAAAGAAAATGTGGCACTGAACTGAAATAATGCAAGAAAAAACTAATAACTGCAAGAGGTTTAAAGCAAGATGAAACTGAAAGTGAAATTAGACGATAGCCAATAAATTTGAGCAATGAATGAAATTACGTAGAAACTCTTCTAATGTGAGATTGTAGAATATATTTATTAACTATCAACTTGGAGAGAATATCCAATCCAAGTATATTACATTGAAAAATCATTCCTTCATTTGGGTATCTCAGAGTTTAAGAAGATTTTCTCCAAAGTTCTTTTTTGAGTTAACGAAAAAAGACAAAGAACATTCTGATCTTTCTAGAGTCTAGACGCTAGTTTTGAAATTGTTGTTACCAATTAAAAAATTGTACAACTTTTACATCCGACCGCGCAAAAGTCACAAAAAAAACACGAAAATATAAAACCCATGTACTTATGCCTTTATTTAGACTGTGCTCTATGCAAATCCAACCTACATTATATTTCTGGATTGTTGCTCACTAAAATGATTAATACAACAAAATACAAAGGTTACTTGATTTATAACTTAATTTCGTTTTTTCTTTCAGTATCGATATATTTATAACCAATCATAACATCCCAATCAATCTTAGAATCTGACAAATAATGTTTTTTTTCTGTTAACACTTTTAAAGTAAATCAGAAAGAATAAATTATGTACGAGTATTATGTATCTAAACCGGATTCTAATCTCCTTGCGGGAGTGTACGATGCATTAGTTTTGGCCTACATATTACTGGTTTCAATAATGGAGCACAAAGTTGAACAGATTTATAATAATATCAAGGTAAAGTTTCTTTTTTAAAGAAATCTTAAATACCTAAGAACCATTATTGTAATTTATCTTTGAATTTTTGATACCAATCTTTAAAATATCTTTATCGTATAAATGTTCTGTAAGCGTTAAGTGACATTTACTTCTTTTTTGTTTTAGAATATCATTGATCTTATTATTCCAACTGTTACGTATTTATTAATTTCTAAATTCTTGATCTTTAATTAAATTATTCTTTTTTCTAGTTGAGACATATACCTAAATTGGTCTTGTTATACCAATATATTTAATTATTCCATTATGTCTCTTGTTTATCGACATAGATTCGTAATAGAATTAATGAATTTATTTCAGACTTGGTGTTTTATTTCTCTTTAAAATCTTGATAAAGTTGTCAGTTCTAAAAGTTGTACATGGTCAATCAATCTGGTTAAGGAAGAATCGTTAACTATTATGTGTGGTAATCTTTCACTGTCAGTTAGATCTACATAGGTTTTATAATTGATGTACCTGATAACATTTAAAAATAAAAACAAATTTGTAATTATCTTATTTATTAATCTCGCATATTTTGAAGATTTGGAAATTATTTACTTTGTCATATAAAATTATTCAAATTAAAATCTAATGATTATCAAAGCCTCAAAATAGGTGGCATTTGTTATTTCTAACTTGAAGTGGCCACACACATTCAATTAATAATATAATAATGTATGTATTTAACTTATGCCCTCACTGGTTTGAATCTGATGCTACTATCATAACCAATTAACCATCATAAGCATAACCTATTTAGTAACAGAATGGCACGTGGGTACTAATAGCTAAAATCTAGTTACTAGTTATGTTAAAATAATAAATAATAACAAACCTGCAAACAAACTTCTTTCTAATAATATTTTCTTTCGGCAATTCCAATCCAATTTTTCTTGGCAATCTTTCGTGAGCGGCATTTCCCCACCGTGGCATTCCCAAAACTTGTTTGAACGTAGAACACGTTTTGGATTGAAATCTTTAGAGAAACACCTGTTATTGTACTAATAAGATGTAACTTGCGTAAACTTTCTCTAATCTTGCTATCTTACACTCAGTTTTAGTGTAAAAAGTTAATATTAACCTATAACTTTTTATTAATCTTTATTCCTATCCTATTTGCTCTTGAAATAATATTTATTTAAATAGAACAAATTATAAGAGAACCATGAATTTCCTGTTATTTAAAAGAACTGATCAATTCGGCAAGCTTCCCGTTACCATCAAGGAAAGTTCATCATTGTCTTTCCTTAGGAAGAGATTTAATTTTTCAGTTAATAGTATTTATGCATTTACTCATACATTTCATTACAATTAATAGCCTGTGTCTGGTTGACTTTGTATTTTCTCTTAGGTACTACAACTTATTATACTATACTTCACTTAAATATTTAGTACATATTTGCATTGATTATGGATAGTTTACTGGAATTTTAGTTTAATGCGTAATTTCCTTTCTGTATCTGATTTTGTATATGTTAGCTTTAGAACTTTAAAAGTTGGAGTAATTTTCGTTATTGTACGTAATAAAAATTACACAAAAATAAAGTAGGATAAAACTCCTAGAAAGCTTATAGTACGGATATTTTCAAGAACGGTCCTGGATAACAAACATACGTTATACCCAGAAAAAGAAAGAATAAATTTCTTCCGGGAAGCTAAACGAAATCTGCCCTAGCAGAAAGAAATAATTCTATTACAATAATGTTTTTTTTGGAAATTGCCGATTAGAGATAACTTTTCAAAGCCTTGAGATTCATTTGTCTTCAAAATGTTAGTTAACAGTGCCTAGGAAATGTCTTATGCAGCTTGATGACTTTACCAGTGGAATCTGTACCACTGAAACAGCTCTGTGAAGTGAAAATAATGTCCAATAGTGTCCAATAAGGAAAAAAAGTTGTACTACATGCAAAACTGGTACTAGTGACCCATCGATATACGCAACCACATATAAAATCGGTATGCCACCTGTAATGCTAGCTTTTGACAGTCGAAGATGGGTCGTGAGCGAGGAAGGCCTAGAGGCGGCGGTAGACGTTAGTACTGATACGAGAATCTTTATGGGTTTCAAAATTGAAAGGGCGCCAGCCGCAGTAAAAAGTCAGTGACCTAATCTAGAAAGGGAGACCCTGCAGCTGATCTCCATATCTAGGTCAGTAGGCGAGATGTTCATCAAGGTCGAACCACAGGTTCGAACACTACATAAGTAGACGGGATCGAGATTGTACTGCACTCTCTTAAGATACTCCCAAGGAGATATTAAGCTGGTATTATGCAGGTAGGTACTATTAAATTGGTGCAATAACCAGAATACAGCAGTCCTGGTTCACACTGCTTGAAAATCGTTTTAACATAAACACATATAACAAAAAACGTAACTACATAAAAGTACACGTAAAAGAAGTAAACATGGCCACAATAAATTCTTTATTATGCACGAACCAACGGCCAGGAGCATTGCATAGAACGTCGGCAATATGAAGGCATCATAAAGGCTGAATAATAAAACATTCGTGGATATTAGAAGTTTTGCGGTTGCTTGTAAAGGAAGCACACATGAAATAAAACGTAAAATACAAATAACAACGATAATGTTATTGGGGTCGTCACTCCAGGTGTTTTGCATTTAGCTTTGGATCGAGATAATTGTTTAAATAAATCTTTAAGAATTTATTATTTATTGTTATAAAACAACAAGAATCTACGTTAACAGAGCCTTGCATGGATAAACTAACAAAACAAGAATTAAATTACTAATTTGATGGTTTTATTTGTATACGATCAAACTAATTAAAATCAACAACAACTCGGAACTGAAAGGTTTTTAAAACATGGCAAATGACGAATTTTTCTTAAATAAACTTTATTACAAAGTGTTTCACCACTGTGAAATAATGCGTTGAACGTTTCACTACTGTGAAAGAATATCACAAGGTTTTTCACCAATGTGAAGCGATGTTACAGTAACATGAATCTTAGGTTACTTTTATCCAAAGCAACTGGTAACGAGACGATGAAATACAGGTACGTTAGCAAACAACTACATTTGCTGTTGATGAGCTTGATGCGCCAACGTCACCTTCTTCACAAGATACAGTTTTAAAAGGGGTAAAAGTATTTACTGTAATACTGGAACTATCTAATAGAGATCCAAATTTATGGCACAAATTACACTCAGTTTATTGCACTGGTTTACACAAGATTTCTCTTATGACTAATACATAAAATTTTCCAGGGACGGACGACATTCACATACATTTTTAGATTGAAGGTAAATGTTGACTGTCTTTAACTATCTTTAGAGAACGAAGCAGTACAAAACTCGTGGAGATTTGACGGAGCGATATAGATACAAGGAACACGATAACAACGCTAGCTTCTGCGGAAGATATGAAATAATAAGAGAGGCGGAACGGTAATACAACTGTGAGTTCGATGTGAATTTAGTTTGGTAAGTCCGCCGATAAGGCAAGATTTGATTTACACACTAACGGCAGTGACACATCTGGTACATTCGAGGGATTGTCAATAAATACGTTCTGCACACTCAGGCTGTCTTTCACCTACGTGGATGCTATCCAAACACTTGCAATAGATCCCGATATCACGCGAAATTTTCACACACAATAAACGCGGGGTGCGCGTGTGTTGCTTATTTGCAGTGTTTTATCGAACTTCTGAACTTTCGATAAAAATGAAAATTCTTCAACTCCCACAAGGGTGGGTCCAGCAGATTATTGGCTGGCCGGGATTCATGACATCAAAACCACCAAGAAGATAATGAGAGGGTAAGGTGGTTCGACCACAAATTCGAGCATTGTCCTGTTTAATTAACAGAACAAACATAAAAATAAATCTTGTCCTGGCTAGGCAATGTGGCAGTTTTATGATTTAAAGAAGCATAAAACTAAAAGATATAGGGACAAAAGTTCTTCGAAATAGGATATTTAAAGTTATAAAATACGAAATTAGAGGTAACTTTAACAAGATTTAATCCCCGAATATATTGCTTCTCAGAGTACAAGAAAGCATTTTATTAGAGAATTCGAGAAAGAAATAATGTTACCAAGTCGTAAATCTACGAATGTGAAAGAACGTTAAACAGAAAGCTTTTATTTTATAGGGAAAAGATAAAATATAATTCCTAAAGAAAATAACGTATATACATAAGGAATGGTTAGTAATAATAAAGAAAGATTATATTATTTACGAATTTTCATATTTTCGAATTTTCGTAACAGTGGGTATGCAGGCTTATTTAAGGATGTTGAATACATTGAATTTGTAAGATTTACTAGGCTGTCCTATCTGTTATCCAGTTGGTTATCTGGCCAAATTCGGCTAAAGTTCCTTTACCAACAGGGTCCGCCGGGCATCTTCATTGAGGATTGAGTCTATCTACTGATGGTGGAAAGCTCCCGTACTTCACGGTGCGGAGGAGGCTAGTAAAGATGCGAAGCACCGACGCCATATTTACGATGATCAACAAAACCATCCAGCCTTCCACTTCGCAGCACTGCTTGCATGCGTAGTTGTAGTTTTGCAACCACCATCAACACCGATCACTACCATCAACAATCAACAACCTTTGCCATCAACGCTTGCACCTTTGTCATCACCCATACTAGCACTAGAGTCGCCAATCTCACCAAGTATCGCCGTCCATTTATTTCGTACCACTCACAACCATCGGCTGTTGACGTCACCATTACTGCTTTGTAACGTTTACTTTTTGTTTCCGTTACATGTGTGGTAGTATTTGTGCTGTCTGTATGATCTTGAATGTTTTGTAGTTTTCTCTCGTTGTAGAGATTTTTTGTACTTGCTGTGAGTTTACACTAATAGACTGATTACCTTTTTATTAACTTCTTTCTTTTAAATTCCATTAGGGTTGACGAACTTCTCAATTTTAATTATTACAGGTATAATTCTTCCAACATTAAAATTTATTTTTATTATTCCAGTATTTTGAACTGTCACAGCTGTTACTTGTACTTCTGTTTAATTTATTTCAATATAGATGTAGTTAGCAATTTTGATAAGAGTTGGTTTCTTATTAAGATTTAGTAATTTGTAATTTAAGATTTCTTCTTTAATTATTAAATTTTAACTTTCTTAACACTTTTGTATATAAAATTTAAATAGGTGGTCAGGTGTAGTTGGTAGGTGTTAGTTTTTTCTTTGTTCATTTTTTTAAAGGTAACCCACGTGAGGTTGATCTTGTTTTATGGTTTAGCCAAAATGAATTCAAGTTAGGTCTGCACCTCACAGTTTTGCACGTCAACTGTGCACGTTGAAATTTACCTGGATTTGGTTTGGACGCAGTTGCTTAGCTGAACTCACAGTGTTTACGGGAGTGTGTTGTAAACAAATTTCTATTATTGTCATTAAGAAAAAATTTTCTCCGGAAGAAGTTGAACGACTAATTGATCTAATGAAGCAGCATTCTCAGCTATATCAAGCAAAAAGTCGCAATTGCAATGACGCTGTTGTGAAAAACAATATATGAAAAGTCATATATGGAAAAATGGAAAAACAGGCAAGTAATTTTATTTTATTACATTATATAATTACAATAGAAACAAAGTAATAAAGAAAAACTAGAAAATATTAACCTACTCGCGACACAACGCTGTTTTGCCATAATGCTACAGATCCATGTGCAGTATTAAAATATTCTTTAAACGTATCCCTTGCCCTGAAAGCTTTGAATGATGGTCTTCTATCAGATGTGTAATCTAATGATATCATGTTTTCATTTGGAAATTCAGGGGTGCGGTTTGAATTTTCGTCGAGATACGCAATTTTTGAATTTCGTAGCATATTATGTAATATACAGGCTGAAACAATTAGATCATCAGCGGCATCTGGAATAATACCTATTGGGGTATAAAATACTCTAATGTATTCCGAATGAATTCTCGGAGGTTCTCCTAGCTCTGCAATGTCTGTAATTGTACACTGCTTTTGTCTTGTCGTGTATGGCTTGATTTTGCGTCTACGTTTTCATTATAGTGGTGGTTAGACTAAATGCTTCAGCTCTCAAAATGACGTGAGGTTGAATTACAATTGTACCAGACAGACCTTTTATAGGTGGAATGTTAAAGTTGCCGTTATTTATCTGTGTTAGAAAATTGGATTTGGGAAATACGCCTGCATCTTCGGGTCCATACGAACCAACATCAATTGCAATAAATGTATAACTTGTATCAGCAAGTGCCAACAGTGCTATAGAATGAAAGTTCTTGTAGTTGAAAAAAAGCTATCCTGCATTGTCTGGCATGCTTGCCGTCAATTGATGCACAGCAGTTTGGGTACTTTCACATATCATAGTAATCTTGCACATTTGCCTTTATTTGTTTATTGATTGTGTCTGGTATGTTTCCAAATGCTTTGTAGCACTTCTAGACAACTCACTAGAAGTCATGATACAAGATCTAATAAGTTGTTTTTAATTGTAGACATTCAGTGCAAACGAAGATGGAAGAGGATTTGCAATTACTACCAAAGGAAAAAGAGGAAGTAGTGACACCACGAATAACTAATAAAAGACTTTGCCATTCAAATGACAGACATTGGTCGCTAATTAATGAAATAAAAAAAGGGTGGACTGTGAGAACAGCTTGTTACGGACAATACTGGGATTAGTGTCTCATCGGGATCGCAACTATAATATAAAATCGCTACGCCGCCTGTAATGCTAGCCTTTATACAGCAGAAGACGGGTCGTGGGCGAGGAAGGCTTAGAGCAGGCGATAGACGGTAATAATAATGCGAGAATCTTAGGGGTTTCGAGATCAAGAAGACGCCAGCTGCAGTAGAAAGTCGGTGACCTAATTTCGAATGGAAGACCCTACAGCTGATCTTCGTATCTAGGTCAGTAGGCGAGATGTCTGCCAGGGTCGAACCGCAGATTCGAGCAATACACAAATATACGAAACAGAGATTGCACTGCACTCTCTTTAGTTACTTACTTTCCTAATGAGGGATTAAGCTAATAATATGTCTGTATGTGAAGGTCAACATCACCTGGTTCCGAAACAGCTGATTCCTGAAATACTCTATAAGTATGCTTATAACACAACAAAAACCAAAAGAAAAATTAATAACATCTATTAGCATACTATCGAATAAATACAGGAAACAGGTTACAGCGTTCCTGGTTACACTGTTTGAAAAACTTGTTTACAAACACATATAAATGCAAGATAAACAGGTAAAAATACATAAAGAACAAGTACATACAAAATAAATCTGGCCGCATTAGGTTTATTAATATTTACAAATTAACAACCTAGTGCACTGCATAAAATACTGGTAACGTGAAGACAGTACGTACATTTAGACAGTGAAGCATCCGTAAATATTATAAATTCTGCGGTCACTTATGAAAGAAGTATGAGTTATATAACATGAAAAATATAAACAGTAGCGATAACCTAACTGGGTTCGTCACCTGCAGATGTTTTACATTTAACTTTGGATCTAGATATTTATTCAAATAAATCGTTGAACAAGAATAACTGGACCAAGTTATAAAATAACAAGAATTTACGTTATCAGAACCTAACAAAAACGATCTAGCCAAGAATTCAAATCATAAATTTTGTTCATAAATGTACAAACTAATAAAAAGGTTGAGAAGATCTGGGAACGTTACAAATCGATAAATAATAGGTTCCTATTAACTAAACAATAGTGTAAAGCTTTTGGTTACTGTGAAACGATACGTCAAGCTTTTCACTACTGGGAAAGGAGCTCATAAGGCTCTTCACCACTGTGAAGCGATGTTTCCGTAACCTTGACTGTAGGTTAACCTTTTTCCAAAGCGGCTGGTGACAAGACGATATTATGCAGGTGTATTCTCAAATAATGGCATCTGTACATTGACAAGTTATATGCGTCAACGTTGCTTCTTCATAAAAGGTAGTTTGAAAAGGGTAAAATTATTTACCGTATAATTGAAACTAATCCAATAGAAAATCAATTTGTTGGCACAGAAAACACTTAACTCACGGCACTGGTTCACATAAAGTTTAAATTATAGTTAATACATTAATTAGTAGGAATGGAAGACTTCCACATACGTTTGTAATTTAAAAAAATATTTTAATTGTCTTTAAATATCTATAAAGAGCGAGGCAGTACAAATCTCGTAGAAATTCGATAAAATGTTCAGGTGTAACGAGAAAGACGATGCGGTAGTTTACTGAGAGTTCGATGTGAATTCGTTTGGTAGGTCCGCACTCTGCAATTATAGGAAAAATAAATCTTGTCGGGGTTAGACAAAGTGACAGTTTTATGGTTTAAAGGAGCATAAAACTACAAGATAAGAATATCAAGGAGCATTAAACCAAGGGGCTTTTATGCTGCAGAAAGATGTTACAATTGATTTCTAAAAAGAATAATGTATTTACAACAGGAAAATATTGAAAATAATAAAATCCTTAACATCTTACTTAGGATGTACGACCTGGGTTGTGCAAATTACTTCCTGGCAGCCCCCATCAGTTACGGTAGGGAGTAGTGCCATAATCTTTTGAATGACAGATTGAGATAGTGACGAAGTTTTTCAATGGAAAGTAACTACGGCGCAGCTTTAAATCTGTGAAGATGCGAATGAAAAACTTTAACTGTATTTATCTTTGTAAGGCACATAAAACAAACTACAAAAACGTAAAAACCCTATTAATCGTTAAAGAAAGAAAAGAAGAAAAAAAAATTTCTTATACTTTTCGGATCACAGTTTATTGTGAACATGGTCTTTGCTTTTCAGTTTCACTTATCATGCATCTATCATAATTATCAGTTAGCTGTTATTTTATACAACCTAGTTAAGAACCTAATAATGTCAAACTTTTCAATTTTTATAGAATTTCAGCCAAATGCATTAAAGCTTTAATTGGTTATTAACTAATAATAAATATGGGGTATATAAAACCAGTTTTGTTTATTTTTCTAATTCCATCTAAACCTTTAAAATAAAATAGCCAATTTGATATTTATTTTTTACGAATGATTTGGTAATAAAGGCGTTTAATGTTAAACTCTTCACTTTTAACCCATAAAAAATAAACTTATAACTAAGCAGTTGTAAAAAGATAAATTAAGCAAGTCATTTATACCAATCAATTAAAAACTCCAATTCATTGAACTGGTTGTTTAGTTCAATATTAATTGTGTAAATTAGCCAATAAACCAATAAAAGAGCACGTAATACTCGAGGCGATAACAACTATTTTATATAAAAGACGCGTTAAAAATGTAACAGGTTCTGCAAGAAATTTTATTATAATTTGCCAAAATATGGGTTAATTGGTCAAGATTAATTATTATTTTCTTAAAAAAATATTGGAATGTATTTATGAAAATTGAAACGTCCTTTATGTAAACATAAAATTGAACGATGTATTTGAATGTTAATTGCAATAATAATTTTGAGAGAGGATAACAAATTTAACACTTCTACCGAATTTATATAAAAACGAAGTAAACAAAATAACTTGACATTTTGCTACCGCTACCGAAAGTTCTGACATATAGATCGAACAATTTTTATAAGATGTAAATCAGAATGGCGCTCGACCCTGGCCAAATTTTACAAGTTGTTATGATAATGTGACCCGACAGTACAGAAGATGATTTATATTATTTTAGGTCTAGTAATAAGTTAATATGTTGCAATTTTAAGTGCTGCCGTTGTTACATCTCTATCTCGTAATTACAGTAATTTTATGAGTACATGATAATGTGATGTTTTCATTAACGGTTTGTAATTGCGATATTTAAAAGCTGAAATCAATATGAGCTATGTTATAATCATTTTATTTAAATCAATAGCTCGACTATTAGAAAGGCGCCCTTGCTCTAAAATGCTTAAGATTTTTTTAGTTGAGCATCAGTAAATTTTCAAATATTGTGAGCAACTTGAATTGTGAGTACCGTCGTTTACAATTAAAACTAACAAACTGTAGCTACACGACAAATATTTTTCTTATTATTAAAATGCCCTTGCAAAACTTAAAAAGTATTCAGTTCAAAATTATATGCATAATAAAAGGTTAAGCTGCATTTTCCTCATTTTAAAAACAGCAACGACAATACCTTGATTTCAGAAATATGAAACAAGTTTAATTCGAAGTATCCTTGCATTAATAGAATTGATCTACAAAATTGCAAGCAAGATTCATGGCAAAGGTCAGCAACCTTCTTACCTCCAAGGGTGTAGCACATATTTAAAAAACGTAATGCAAATGGAATGCATTCTTGACAAAAGAAAAGAGATAATCTACCGTAATAAAAAAATAAGATTGCTTTATTATTACTATCTTTAAGTAGAATCTATTACCAAAGAAAATATTAGCAAAATAAAGGAATGCTGTCTTTGTCGTAACATGAACTCTAAACAACAATTTGGGTTACTTTACAATATCTGCATAAAAGATGGAGTCAATGAAATTGTTAAATATCTAAGAATGCTAACTAATGATTGCTTTTTTGTTCTTATTTATTCTTTGAGTTGTACAAATCACGGACTTTATAATGGAGTGTTAGTGTACATACATATATGGGTAACCTTAAATTATGTTAGCTATTTTGATATTTTTTTTTCAATTTGGGTATCAATTGCTCAGGTCATGTGGTTTCCTTATTCAATCGCAGATCCGAAAAATTTCTTCCTTACTTCAGTGTTCAACTCACGTCGTTCTATCCAGTGTAGTTTTACTCTGTTTATACCGTGTGTATTTGTGACAGCCTAAAAACGAAAGGCTAGAGAAAATTAGAAAATTAAAAGAAATTACACTTTCTTTAAAACAAAGATATACGAGGGCGGTTCAATAAGTACCCGTGTTAGAAATGAAGACACAATTTTTTTCAAATTTTTTTTTTATTTTTTAACATAGTCTCCTTTTACTTCTCCCAACGTTCCTGCCATTTTTTTAACCCCTCCAAAAAAATAGGATTTGTCGAACTCTCCAAAATACGCCTCTATCTCGGCGATGACTTCCTCGTTTGAGCTAAATTTTTTTCCCGCGAGCCATTTCTTCATGTTAGGAAACAAGAAAAAGTCGCAGGGAGCCAGATCGGGTGAATACGGGGGGTGCGGCAGCAATTCATAACGCAATTCATGCAGTTTGGCGGCGACAACTCCGGATGAATGTGCTGGTGCGTTATCGTGGTGAAACAGCACCTTCTTTTTCGCCAAATGCGGCCGTGTCTCCTTCAATTTTTTGTCGAAGCTGTCTAATAACTCACTGTAGTATTGTCCAGTGATCGTTCTTCCTTTTTCTAAAAAATCCATGAGGATGACGCCGTTCTCATCCCGAAAAATCGTTGCCATGACCTTTCCGGCCGATGGAACCATCTTCGCCTTTTTTGGAGCAGATTCACCGGGAGAAATCCATTGTTTTGATTGTTGCTTAGTTTCTGGTGTGTAATGATGAATCCAGGTTTCATCAACGGTGACAACTCGACGCAAAAACTCCTTCGGATTTCGCTTAAATTGCTCCAAACACTGCTTCGAAGTTAACAGCCGCATCCGCTTGTTGTCCACCGTTAGCAATCGCGGCACCCATCGCGCCGACAATTTTTTCATCGCCAACTTATCATGTAAAATATTAATTGCCGTTCCGGTCGACACACCTACGGCCTCTGCTACTTCACGCACTTTCGTTCGTCGATCAGCGAGAATCATGTCGTGGACTTTTTGAATGATTTCCTCGGTAACCACGTGTGCCGGGCGTCCTGGTCGCTCCTCATCAAAAACGGATGTTCGCCCACGTTTAAATTCGTTGAACCAATATCTAACTGTGGTCATAGATGGCGAAGTTTCCCCATAAACAGCATCCAACTTTGCTTTTATCTCCTCGCATTTTTTCCCATCCAAAAACAGAAAGCGAATTACCGAACGATACTGCTCTTTTTCCATCTTAGCAAAAATCACGAAACACGTCTTACTCAAATGGCTGTCAAATCCAAACTAACCTATCAATCAGTCTGCAATTTGTTATACCGTCGTTTGATAGATGACAGCACACAATGATAACACCAACTTCCCTCAGGAACGCCTTCTGTCGTCAAACACGGGTACTTACTGAACCGCCCTCGTATTGTGCTCCTACCCCTTATCAACACTCAAGACCACCAACTGAAAAGCCAAGGTAAGATTTTCTAAAAAGAGTTACGTATCGTAGTTAATCTATTGCGCCAACCAGTTTGGGACCCAACATGGCAGTTCCCACGTAGCCATTATACAGCAGACATTTTTCAGTATGTAGCTGGCAGTCCATAAGTATCTATTTCTAAAATCTGTGATACAAGTATATTTGTATACATTTTATACTTTAAGCAACTTATTTGACAAGGACTAGAAAACAAAATGAAGTCCTCTGTCTTCTGTAGGGTTTCCACTGGACGTCGATAACGGCTTATTCAGAGGCTGGGTCACTCGGATCAAGTTATTGCTTGCTGCGCTACGCAAATAAGGCTTGCGCTTGTGTCCAGGAACAGTAATCACGATGAGCGAAAAAGGTTCTGATTGGCTAACATCTGACAGTTGTTCATGTGTAAACCAACCAGTAACTTTTTTGAGATTCTCAAGAGGGAAGATTGAGACTGCTTGATTCTTTTTATAATTTGATTTGAAGTTAGGTTGCGGACCGCCATTGCCACTGCTTGGCGGCGGCAAATGTCAATTTCGGTAAATGCACAGGCAGCACTTTAAAAGCGTTGGCAGCGTAATCATGATTACTCTTCCTGAGCACAATTAATGTTGCTTTGTGGGCTCTGCCGCCGCTTCCGGGACTCTAAGCATCAACTCAAACTTATCCAGAAAATTCAAAGAACAACAAAAAATAATGATTATTGATTAATAGTAGGCACTCCGCAATTTACTGGCTTTTCTGTAACATCAACCAGCAACCGGTCTCATCATCAAGTTGCCGGTCGTGCCGGTGAAATACCGGCCGGGTATTTATTTAAAGTAAAATCTCCTGTTAGATTAAAATACAATTCCGAGATATAATTAATACGTTTGATATACTTTCAAATATATTCCTAAAGGATTACGTAAAACTTCGACATAAGGTAAAAACCCGACGTGCGGGTTATTCCTGGAAAAGCTAAAAAAGAAACTGTCGTTCTGCAGGCAAGTGATAATAACAAAAAAACACTAGAATGCTGTCAGTAATTGTAGAATGGAACAAGTATGAATTTTGCATATAATTCGAGTTTACTGATAATAAAAATTCTTTGGTATCGTTTTCATTCAAAAGTTTTAGAAAAATTAGAAGTTTACTGAGATCTTAAGTTTACCATTGCATACAGCAAAAGACGGCTATAATCCATTATTAATATTAACATTTTACACTAAATCACTAATAATCTTTTATAAATATATAGTAATTGGAGTGTCCATATCAGAAATACATTAATATGCTTCAAAGGAAACAACTTTTATTTTATTTTTGTGAATGATACCACATCTAGAGCAAATTAAAACTAGAATGAAGTTGACTGGTTTCGTTTAAATTGAGGTAAGATCAACATTGTACACACCGCAGACAGTAGCCTTATCATGAGATTATTACGTAATAAAAACATGACATTTTGTTTAATGTAAACAAGTTATACATAAAGAATAGTCCTCAAAAATAATAATTCCCATAACTAAAATTTTTGAAACAGGATATCATAATTACATTGCGATTAAATTTTTTATCTCGCAATTAATCTTATTTTAATGCTGATTAACTTCATTAGCAAATTTATGACACTAGGCAAATGAATTTTCTCGAAACCAATAAATCAAACATTAAAATCTTTACTCTCCTTGAATATTTTGAAATTTATACTCTATCACGATTTTAAGTGCATACGAAGATGAAGAGTCAACTAGTAATATTATGCTTGTTTTATCTACCACCCGCAGGTAAAAGCAAATAAATATTTTTTCTAATAAAATCTAGTCGTAAGTTGTGAGAATACTTGACTAATTTATATGCGTCTGAAATTTTTATTATGTATAATTTTGGTAATATGTTATGTTATGCATAAAACAAATTGTGTTTCATGGTTCGATTTGTTAAATGTATGTGGACTTTCATTTTTGCCCCAAAAATTTAAAAATTGCGTAGGAATTGCGTTTTTTTAATAAGATAAGAATATTTTTTCAAGATGTATTTTATTGTAATTATTCTTAACTAATGATTAATATTTTTAGATTCTATATTGAAAAGAACCGATGAAACTGCAATGGTGCTGGTTCAGTCAACGGATGTGGAAGCTCAATTGTGATTATTTTATTTAATTATTCTAGAGTTGAAAGGGTTTCTCTGCTCTATGGGCGAAAGGTACTAAACAAAGCTTTAAATACCGATTAACGGTCTCAGCATGCTTACGTAAATATACAAAACATGTTAATATAATTCATAATTTCCGTATCAGCATTTTTAATAATTTTTAGGCTTATAGAATTTCTAAGTTTAACTCTAAAGTTATTTTGTCATTTATTTTCAATGTGCTAATTTATATCCATTTTATCTAAGCATAGAATCCATTCTAACTTCCAGTCGTCCCTTTAGGCATCGATGTTTCTTTAAATTGTATTTTTGTAAATAAATTGAAATTTATCTTATTCTTGTATTTCTACTTCTTAGTCCAGTAACCAGGTGTTTGATGGATGCAAAATTTGGTGGAGTTTTGATCTCTTTTATTATTTATGTTTTCTAGGGTGCTGAATAAAATTCCGTGACGGAACATCGTCAAAAACGTGAAAAAGCACAAAATTCTGGGACTTTGTTTGGTTTTCCGCTTATAACTTCAGAACGGTGCATCCCAGCAAAAGGAATATAATAAATTAAAGAGCATTACATTCTGCGTCGAATGAGCTACCTAAAAGCCAAATTCGGTCCAGAAGTATGGCCGCAATCGACAGTCGAAAAACGTTGATTTTTGTCAACTTGGCTAAAAACCTTGATATAGTCACATTTAAACGTCTGTAACATGAAAATGGCTATCCTAAAGTGAAAAACTCATAGAATGAAAGTTGTAGAGCATCAAATTATTTGCATGTTAGGATTGACTACAGCCTTATCTTGAATTTGGATAGCGCCGTTCTTAACTGCAAGAGGCTGCACTCGACCACTCCTTTTGAATTTGACTGCCCGAAAATCATCTCCAACAATGCGGTTTATTCCTTGCACACTCACCTCTTTAGCCAAGCGGCAGTTGATCCTTTCGTCTCTGACAATACCACTACTTATTGATGTGAGGTCAGATGTTTCTGGGAAAAGAGGATGTTCACGAAAGCAATCCATTAGCTTTCCTCGGCGAATCTGGTCTCGCTTGAGCCTTGAGTTTCTACTGTCTACGTGTTGTTTAGAACTTGCAAACTCCAACCCACTGAAATTTTCTATCTCCTCGCACACACGCTGCATTGCTGTCATCCCTTGAGTCCATTTTGTCAAAACGCCTTCACTTACTCTACGGTCACGAGTGAGACCACCACTGGTCTTCATTGTTATCATAAGAAACTGCTTAATGCCCATATTAGTCCGGGTGCCACACCAGAGTTTATCATTTCTGGCGAAACCCCCTTGGGAAGTAAAACGTCCGTACGCTTCAGCTGACATCGTAGTTTTTAATACCTGCATGTTCTGGAGATGTAGGTGGGCGCATTTAGCATACAAATTATGGCCACTGACGTGGAAATAAAAAAGCATCTAATGAATGATTTGAAGGTGGAATTCTCAGCTGCTATTTCTTTCAGCTTCAATGAGTTGCTTCACCATGGTGGCCATTTCAAAATACTGCACCCACAGCTTTGCTGTGGGGCCACGTTCTGCCAACAGTTCAAGCTTAGCTGTGAACTCTACTTTTAGCTCTTTTACCCATTCCTGCACATTATCTGAAAGAATAACTGTTCTGTCCATATTAAACAAGATCTCCTCCAATCGTTCTTCAATTTAGGTGACATATTGATCGATTCCAGTACTATCTTGGCTAAGGTGGTGTGAGCTAGCACATGAGCTCGAACTGTCCTAGCCTAGTCATGCCCGGTTATAATTTTTACTGTTGAGTTCTCAGCATAAGTAGTATTGAAGAGTTCTGTCAAACCCCTCTCTTGAATGATGTATCTGATAGCCCCATGAAGGATATTAGCAAATGGAATCCGCCAAGTCTAATAACAACATTTGACAATGCCTGATCATCCTGACGACTAGCAAGAATGTCTCGTGTCTTGAGGAAGAGCGGCTGGTCAAATGTCACAAGGCAGGTTACTTGATTCAATGATCAAGTCTTTTCTACTCCAACCATCAACGCTGTGAAAATTGTGTCTTAATCACCTGGAGGTGCACTGACGAATGGCTGGAAATTAATAAGCGTTTTCTCATAAGGGATATCTTGAGTGACTTCCTCCATAAATCCGCTCCATCTAGGGATATCTGGAACGTCTTTACTTTCCCCAAATAGCCACAGTAGGCCAGGTACAGATGGAACCACAGATTCAGAAAATGGGTACATTTCACGGAGATCTTTTATCTTGATTGCAGCCAAACCTTCAGCATTTGTCCTCTCAAAATGTATCAGTTTAGCAGCTCTAAGTTCCCCTGCGGACACTGCTGAAGGTATCTGTTTTAGCCTAGGAATGTATTGATCTAGAGCAGCAGCATGTTTTGGAGCCAGACAAGAAATACCACCCATCACATGGAAAGTGTTGTGATCATCAATTGTTTGAACATTAAAATCTGCGTTGTCGTACACCAATTGGGAAAAACGGGGTTTGTTTACCTGCAGGGAAGAAGCTATAATTGCTGACACCTCTAAACGTACGACTTCTGTGTAAGATAAACAAAAGCCCAACGATGATAGAAGATCGACCAATTTCCGTGAGCCATACTTTCTGTACACAAATGATGCCAATCCTGTGAGGATTGAAGAAATGAATGATTTTGGCCTCACAATTGCTATAAAACTATGAGCAAGAGCTGTACTCTTTCTTCTTCATGAGTCAATGTCCCAACGTTTTTTATTCATGAATAATGAATAAATTCATCTGTGAACGCACCAAGAGTTTCAGGAATGAGCTCCTCATTTCCTTTCATAAAGTTATCAGGTGGGGGAGAACTGTGTTGTGTCATACATCTGGCTCCGTATATCTTCAACAATTATAGCAGCTGCAGTCTCAACAATACGGCGTCTCTCATCTTACCCAGCTGGCACCATGAATCGGTCAAAACTTTGTAGCTTGTATGTTTAAAACAGGCAACAGGCTTCTTGTTGCTGGCATCAGGAACAGTGTTCACTATATCGCTTCCATATCGTTTAAAAAGATGACTTTTTACTGTCCAAGTGTCTGGGCGATAATCGCCTTTGATTTAGTCGATCAACTCCTCCAGCGAAAATTGACATTCTTCATCATTGTTCTCAAGATAGGTGTAAATATCATGTATGGCTTCTTCAACTTTACTTCTTAATCGACCTCGTGTTTGGTGTGCCTCACTTTTTGGCCGAATGTACAGTTTTTCCATGCCGCCAAGTTACCAACGGTCGCAATACATTTTATTATCTCTTTCCTATAGTCATCACGGCGTTCTTCTGCTCGTTTTAGGACAGTTTCCTTGACTTTCAAAACGCACACCTGATACACAATATTACAATTAGTGTTCTTCTTTTTTTGCTCCGCAATGAACTCGGGTGTTATGAGGAGGATACACAAAAAGGAGTTAGTTTTAAAAGAAAAGATACTGTTTCTATAGGACGTATTTTTGATTATACTTTACCTTACTCTATCTTCTTGAGATGAGCAGCAATCATTCTTTTGTTGATGTATGATTTTCGGCATTTTTCATAACTTTGAACAATTGCTTTTCTTCTTAGGTGCAAAGGCTCACCATCCCTTCTTTGTTTGTTTGCCTCGATAAAGTTTTTCAAGCCACGTTTCCCCACTGTAGCAACTCTTTGTATATCATTATTGAGCACTTCACGACAAACAAAACACTTGTTTTCTTTCATTCCGAACACATTACAATCAACACGGTATTAGACGTAGATTCACTCAGAAGACACAAGTTGTTCACACGTGAGATTTTAGAATCGAACTGGTTACTGGTCTGTCAGTATTGCCAGTATTTTATCTTATAGAAGCGCCAGTTTCGTTCCATCAAAACGCCAAATAGCGCCATCTGAGACGCAAAGAGTGCCATAACATTAAGCGCCAATTCAAATCTTGGTAAAATTTTCATTTAAACAACATCACGTATATTCTCAGTTCGTTTACGAGAGGGAACCATCATTAAATACCAGTTCGAATTGTACATATATTAAAATTTCCTGTAGAACTTGTATTGCTAAGATGCAATAAAAGTAATAATAGTTATTGCATTTTAAAGTCAAACAGATCTAAACTTAAACAATTTTTAAGCACCAAAAAATGTGCCAAGCGCCAACAAGAACTTTTGCGCGCCATAATTACCCCGCAAAACGCCAATTTGGCAAAAAATCGCCATTGTTGGCATCACTGGGTCTGCTCACCAAAGAAAATGGCTGAGTTTGGTCACAAATTAAATAAAGGTCAGATATTTCATTCCCTATTCCACCAATGTTCCCATTTCTTGTCTCTGCACATTTACATTTGCAGCTCTGGGAGTTTACCACGCCTACTGTTTTACGCGCGTTTTATGAAAAGTGCATAACACACTGTGTTGCTTGCGCAGTATATTTCAAAATAGCAAGCTCTGGGAGTTGCTTTGAGAGAAAGAGAGAGAGAGAGAGAGAGCGAGAGAGCAATAGAATCCACAAATTTGTGGAAGTAAAATATCTGACCTTTATTTAATCTCTGGTTCGGTGTTAGGAGGGGGTCACCCGGACAAAGACGAAGCGGGATTAAGGGAGATAAGGCTCTCAACCCGGCTATACAACTTTTATCCTATTAGTTTTTCACTTTAGAATATAAATAGCCGTTAGTAAATTTAGAATATAAATAGCCGTTTTCAAGTTACAGCCGTTTAAATGTGACTATATCAGGGTTGACAAAAATCGATGTTTTTCGACTGTCGATTGGCTGAACCAAATTTGACTTTTAATAGCGCATTCGACGCAGAATTATATGCTCTTTAATTTATCATACAGTGACTGTTTCACTAGGATGCACTATTTTAAAGTTATAAGCGGAAAACCAACAAAAGTCCAATAATTTCGTGGTTTTTCGCTTTATTGACGATGTTCCGTCACGAAATTTTGTTGGCAAACCTTAGATTCAAGTTTAGCACTCCAAAAAACATAAAGAATAAAAGAGATCAAAACTCCGCCAAATTTTGCATCCATCAAGCCCTTCTGAGCACCTGGTTAGTGGATTATTCTACATTCATTATTTAGATGAGCATTAAATCCTTTCATTTCTTTATTCTTTTAAGATGCGTTTTGTGGTAGTAGAGCTATTAATCGTTCTTTAAATGACAGTTACAACCTGACTTTGTCGATGTTCTAAGTAAACTCTAGAAAATCGAATAATATATGACGTTTTACCTCCGTATAGCATGTAGGAGTTGTTCTTTAGCGTCTTGCAATGGTTCTTCTGTATTCCATCTCATTTTTGTATGATGAAGAATACTCTAGCGCCATTATATGGAAAGCCGAACATTTCCGCGATCTGCGCTTTGGCTTCCGTTCGATTTGGGTCTCGCTAATAGTAATTCAAGTTTCGTTTCGGTTCCATGTAAATTTAAGGTTTGTTTGATGTTTAAGTTTATGCTCTTTATTATAACCAGTTTAGCCTTTTTTCTTTAGACATTTAACCAATTAGAATAAGAAAACTATTGTTTTATTGTAAAAATTAAGTTTTGATGTACATTCTTAGCTTATGGATTTATGTGCCTAAATCAGTTTTGTTTATAAACAGTTACATCTTTTGTTTTGAATCTGGATAATTATCGTTTTGTGCGAATAAATAGTTTTATGGTTTATTAAGGTCTACATTGAACTTTTTCGTTTAACCTTTGTTACGTACAAAACTGCGATTGGTGACCCATCGATATACGCAACCATATATAAAATCGGTTTGCCACCTGTAATGCTAGCTTTTGACAGTCGAAGACGGGTCATGGGCGAGGAAGGCCTAGAGCTGGCGGTAGACGGTAGTATTAATACGAGAATCTTTATGGGTTTCAGGATTAAAAGGGCACCAGCCGCAGTAGAAAGTCGGTAACCTAATTTCGAAAAGGAGACCCTGCAGCTGATCTCCGTATCTAGGTCAGTAGGCGTGATGCTTATCAAGATTGAACCACAGGTTCGAACGCTACACAAGTAGACAGAACCGAGATTGTACTGCATTCTCTTAAGATACTTACACTCCCAATGAGGGATTAAACTGATATTATGTAGGTAGGTGAAGGTCAACGTTGTGCATGCTAATACCACAAGAAAAGCCAAAAGGTATGTTGATAACATGTACTAGCATACTATTAAATTGATACAATAAACAGAATACAGCGGTCCTAGTTAACACTGCTTGAAAATCGTTTTAACATAAACACATATAACGAAAAAGGTAAATACATAAAAGTACACGTAAAACGAGTAAACATGAGATAAACATGGCCACAATAAATTCTTTATTATGCACGAACCATCGGCCAGCGCATTGCATAGAACGCCGGCAATATGAAGGTAACATAAAGCCTGAATAATAAGACATTCGTGGATATTAGAAATTTTGCGCTCGTTTGTGAAGGAAGCACACATGAAATAAGATGTAAAATACCAATAACAACGATAATGTTACTGGGGTCGTCATTCCAGGTGTTTACAATTAGCTTTGAATACAGAAAATTGTTTAAATAAATCTTTAAGAAATACAAAGTTCGCAAGGTTATAAAACAACAATAATTTACGTTAACAGAGCCTTGTATGGATAAACTAACAAGACAAGAATTAAATTACTAACTTTGTTGGTTTTATCTGTATACGATCAAACTAATTAAAATCAACAACAACTCGGAACTGAAAGGTTACGTTAAAACATGGTAAATGACGGATTCCTCTTAAATAAACTTTATTACAAAGTGTTTCACCACTGTGAAATAATGCGTCCGACGTTTCACTACTGTGAAAGAATATCACAAGGTTTTTCACCAATGTGAAGCGATGTTACAGTAACGTGAATCTTACTTTTATCCAAAGCAACTGGTGACGAAACGATGAAATACAGGTACGTTAGCAAACAACTAGATTTGCTGTTGACAAGCTTGTTGCGCCAACCTCACCTTCTTTACAAGATACAGCTTTAAAAGGGGTAAAAGTATTTACTGTAATACTGGAACTATCTAATAGAGATCCAAATTTATGGCACAAATTACACTCAATTTACTGCACTGGTTTACACAAGATTTCTCTTATGACTAATACATAAAATTTTCCAGGGACGGACGACATTCACATACATTTTTAGATTGAAGGTAGATGTTGACTGTCTTTAACTATCTTTAGAGAACGAAGCAGTACAAAACTCGTGGAGATTTGATGAAGCGATATAGATACAAGAAACACCATAACAACGCTAGCTCCTTTGGTAGAAATGAAATAATAAAAGAGGCGGAACGGTAATTCAACTGTGAGTTCGATGTGAATTTAGTTTGGTAGGTAAGATTTGATTTACACACTAACGGCAGTGACACATCTGGTACATTCCAGGGATTGTCAATAATATTAACGATGACAGAAATAATTCGCGTCATGCACACTTAGGCTGTCTTTCACCTACGTGGATGCTATCCAAACACTTGGAATAGATCCCGATATCACGCGAAATTTTCACACACAATAAACGCGGGGTGCGCGTGTTTTTCTTATTTGCAGTTTCATTTGAGAATTCTTCAACCTCCAGGAAGGCGGGTCCAGCAGACTATTGGCTGGCCGGGATTCATGACATCAAAACTACCAATAATATAACGAGAGAGTGAGGTGGTTTGACCACAAATTCGAGCATTGCCCTGCCCTGTCCAATTAATAAATAGAACAAACTAAAAATAAATTTTGTCCTGGCTAGGCAAAGTGACAGTTTTATAATCTAAAGCAGCATAAAACTAAAAGATACAGGGACAAAATTTCTTCGTCATAGGATATTTAAAATTATAAAATACGAAATTAAAGATAATTTTAACAAGATTCAATGCCCGAATGTATTGCTTTTCAGAATACGAGAAAACATTTTGGTAGAGAATTCGAGAAAGAAATAATGTTACCAAGTCGTAAATCTACCAATATAAAAGAACGTGAAACAAGAAGCTTTTATTTTACAAAGAAAAGATAAAATATAATTCCTAAAGAAAATAACGTTTGTACGTAAGAAATGGTTAGCAATAATAAAGAAAGATTTTATTATTTACGAATTTTCATTACACGTTAAGGGAAAATTTGATTATTCTCGAATTTCCATAACAGCTTACCTAATTAACTGTCAAATTGTACCTTGTATTGTTTATTTTTTGTCGTTGAGTAAACATTGTAGTGTTGGGAATATTTTGAAGTTTGTTGTTGAAGCTATTGTAGTGCATGTTGCTTTTCTTACCATCTCTTCATAGTGAAATTAAATGCAAACTTAAATATTTTATCGATACCTAAATCCGTGACTTAAAGTACCGCTTATTGTGGTTGTAAATCTGATAGCCGCTGGAATTTTACCAAGTTTTGTTGTGCATCATTTAGTTTGAGATTTGATTATGTATGGGGTCTCTGGTGAAGCACATTCTCATCATCTGACAACTGATGAACCTGAAGTCCATGTTATTCTCCTTGTTGTTTGGCGGAAGACAGTATCAAGAAAAAACCTTTAGGAACGATAACTATGTAAATTCATGCATTTTAGAGTTTGGCTATTAATAGTGCCCATGTAAATATCTCTTTAAATTTAGTTTAGCAATTGCCGTTATCTAATTTATGTTTTCTTATTTTACTTTATTCAGTTTGTTACAATTTATCGTTGACAATTGATTTAGTTACAGATTGAAATAATGTAAATTACTCTCACCGTAAAGAATATAAATAATGACTTATTCGTTTATTAAGATTGTAATTAGCGTTGTATGTAGGTGTTAATAAACATAAACATTTTTTCATTTATTTAAATATATTAACTCTAATCAGCTTGATATAGTCTATTATATTGCTTTTGAGATGTGATGTAAAGCATCCATTTTATATATTACATGTTAGACTTCTAAGAGTGTTTAAAATAATCTTGGGAGAAGTTATCAAAAGTAATAGAAACCAGGTAATAAATATAGCCTAGAACATTTTGGGAAGTATTAAATAGAAAGTGATAGATGAAGCAAATGCTACATAAACTTAATGTAGGTAACTGTAATAAATACTAAAATAATCTATTAATAGAAATTAAGTTAATAAGATTTATATGGAAAATTTATATTTTAATAGAGTCGTTCTATATTACAATTTAAATTAATTTAATTAATTTAAAAATCTTTACCGCAGGTCTTTCTATTTTCTGGACAGCCCCTTAGCTCAATAACAATAATTATGACACCATAACACACAGCAGATTGGTACCAAGATTCAAAATAGTAAATACATCAATATAGTATGTATACAACAACTAAACAAGCAAAGGTAAAATACGAAAGTGACAGTTATCAATAACAAACGGCACAATGTAAATGTATGAACATCTCCATAAATACAACATGAAGTTAAGAAAAAGTAAAGCTTACATTTATTTAGTAACTTAGTCCATGTAACTAAGATATGCAAACTAGCAAGTAGGGTAGGGTAATCCTAGTAATTACAGATGTTTGTAAGATTAAGTCAACAATACTGCAATCTGTTCTTGAAGCTCGAAGTTTAAAAGTGATCAAACATGTAATTAATTACCTAATTCCAATTGAGAAAAACGTATAATAAATCTCAAATTAATTTGTTTTGCAACGCGCAATATATTTTAAGTAGTAAACAATTTTTAATTCAAATTAAACTCAACAAAGTTCAGTTAGGACTGTAAACATTAAGGTCATAAACTTTGGAAGGTAAGAAATGCAATACAAAACTAAATAAGTGCAAATCTAATTTAAATAAAGTGCAAATAAAATTAATAACTTTATATTGAATAGTAATTATCAATTGAAGACAATCTGAGGTTTTAAAATTTGTAAAAGTTACTAAATAGCTATGCAAATCTAAGCCAAGGCTGCAGTTTGAATAAAGTCTTATGATAACGCACAAGGTGGTTATCATACCACTACTCTTCTATATTTAAATATGAACAATTTTTAATATTTTTAGAAATTCAATAAGTTTAAAAAATTGTTTTGAAATTAACAATTAGATTAAATAGAGAGGGCCTATAAATTAAATCTTTAGACAGTAATTTAATAAATGTTACAAAGATGTTTAGCAGGGTAATATGTATATTGCCTGAAAGGAAAATAATCGAATATACCGACAACAGGCAAGCTATGACATCTTCGAGTTATTTCCTTAGGGAACTCCACCCTATGGTCTTCTTCAGTCTGACATTGATCCCAAATTAATTAAGAAATTTAGCGACTCCGTAATAGATTTGGGAAGTTTAGCCTTAGAAAGCTGGCTGGGGGATCGAAGAAAAAAACTTATTAAAAATATAAGACTAACATTAACAAGGTTATCCATCCGACAGAGGACGGTCGACCTTTAATACAGAAAAGAATTGATCCGAAGTGAAACGTCACGGATACACCAACCAATAAAATCAAAAGCCCATCTAGGTAAGGCAAAGAATCTCAAAGATAAAATAAACCATTATGCTTTCATGAAGGAATCTTTTCTTGAAAGAACAACGACGGAACAAACGAACACGACCATCAGTTCTCAGACCTGTGTGCTGTCAAAGACCGGTTTGTGAACTCAAATGTATAGGATGAGTAACAAATATACAAGTTGGAAAATTCACCAGTTCATGAAAAAATATATAAAGAACGGAATAAGATGAGAATGTATCAGATTAAAAATAAAAAATAATAATACCATAAAAGACCACCTAGAAAATTGTGTTGGAGGTGCAAGAAGATATAGATGGAAACCTATACATTACACCCTTTGTATCAAATTAAGATTTTCAGTCACAAAGCCTTATCGGGCTTGTCGTTTATGCAGGATTCAAGGCCGCCAAAGGCCGAGCTTGTGTCAATAGGGGAGTGTTTCTGAATTGTTTATCTATATTTCTATCGTTTATTTATCTAGAATCTTCTAAACTGCCCAAAGTTAGTTTGAATTCTAAACTTTACTTGAGTTAGTTATTTTTGTCTGTGACTTTTACTAAGCCGAACTTTGTTCCTGGCTTTCTGTAGGGAGCGAGCCCTCTGGCATCTTTGTTATCGTTTAACCCATCGTGTTTAGCCTAGCCTAGCCCAGGTTGCGAAAATTCTGATTTTACCTTAACTACCATCATAAATAAGTGGGTAGCACATGCAAAAAAAAACAATTTGGAAAAATCTCTGTAGATATTTTGAAGACCTTTTTAGCACAGTTAATGCGAAAAGCCTCCTATTTAACTATTTGAATATTATAACATGCAAGAAATTATAACTGTTACGTGGCTAACTCGGCAGATCGTAGATAAGGGTGCTTCGACGATATACTTCGTGGGCAACTTATTATCCGAAGCCAAAGTCGAGAAATGGGTCATAATGATGGTGCGCGAATGATGATAGTCGTATGGCTCAAAATAGTAGAGCCTCGTCATAAGCCCACTATATGAATATTGTGATAAACCTAATAAGCTCGATCAAAACCTTATCGCGGTCAAGTTTAAAATAAAAAACGTTCGTCGGCGCTTGACATACTACAGCTACAAACGGTTTAATAAATGATAACATTAGCTGTCAAATTGACTTGTACAGAAACATGCTCCTAATAGTAAATATTTTGTTCTTAATGCCATCTTTTCTAAATTATACAAAACTTGAAGCCAGAAAGGCAATTTTAAACAAACTTAATAAAATACTTATTTGACAAGACTTTGACAATTAACAAGTGCACATCAATTTTAATCTACACCCTACAGTTTTTACTCTAAAGGCAATTGCGATACACTTTCTTTTTGATTGCACTATACTTTCTACATGTTTAACGGGAATGAACTAAAATGGTACACCAGGTATATACAAGCCTGTTTTATACTTTACTTAGTAACTTGGTAACGCTTAAACGCCAGGATCCCCAAGACCTGGATAGCGGCCTCAGAGCTTGTCAAACTTCTAGCGGTCTACAGCTGATCTCTACCTAAAAATTCTTCAAGCAAAGCATCCAAACAACAAAGTATTATTTCTACGCATACTATAATACATTGACATGGGAGCAGCCCATAGACTTTCTTCTCAGGGGGGAGAGGCTAATAAAAAGTATGCCTTGTTTTTAATTGTAACGGGTTATCTAATGATTTTCTCTCCGAGAGTGGTCATGTAAAAAAAGATGCTGAGTTTTGATTAAAATAAACATACCTGTCACTTTAAAAATATCAAGTTCAATTTACGAGACATGTAAGCAGACTTATTACATACAGGTTGTTTCCAAAAGTGTGCAGGTCTCTTCCAACCCACACTATACACAAAAACGAAATATAAACCTCAATAAAATTTTTAACGTGTCAAATAAAAAAGTTGAAAAGTTAGAATCTCAGGTCTCTCGCATTTAGGATGTACTGATACACTAGAGGCTGTATCCTTTATTAAAATTCTAGTCATGATTTTAATTTGACCATGAAATGGCAATACAGGCCAATGTGATTCTATTAGAATTAGATTCTTGTTTAAAAAAAGTCTTGTAGTAAAAGTAATAATGAGACATTTTTTACAATTGAATCACGTTTTAAGAATTAGAAAAATAAATAAGCAACACAAGCTTGTTAAATTATTTATATAAAAATTTTATGCATTGGGGCCACCAAATAGTGTGGAATCTTGTTAGTTTCACTTTTCTATGTCTTGGTGTCTTCTTTTCAGTGTTAAAGTTTTCTGCATACTTTCGAAAACACCCTGTATATTATTGCAGCAGCACTCTAATAGCTTGAAGGCCCGTGCGCAAAGTCTTTCAGTGTGCATCCAATTATAAAAAAACAGCTCGATTAGTGCATAAAACTTTTAGATTTTATGTAGACAACCGTCCCAAAATTTGGTCTATCATTGAGCTATGCTCTTCACCAAAGCACCACACAAGTCCCACTACAGGGCTATATCCTGCATCATGTCACCTGCGAACGCTCAAAATCAGGCTTTGTCTTCCACCTAGCCACTTGCGGTGGGTTACAATTGGGTTTTGCGCCGCAGGAGCCTAAAATCCTGCGTTGCCTTAGTTCAGATTTCATCTTTACCTTGAAAGTGAAGTTTTATTTCACAATAATCCACCTGCCTTGGCTGAAAAACAAGCTTTGCTCTCTATCTGATCACATATGGTGGCCTTCGATCATCGTGTCTAGATTTGCTCTTTGCCCTTCACTAATCCACTAGCGACAGCCCAATCAGAGCTGAGTAAGTACATCACAAATGTACTTAAGTACAAAGTACATTTTCGTGTAAGTACTTAAGTACAAGTACTAAGTACTTTAAAAAAGAAAAGTATTTAAATACAAAAGTACTTAAATAAAGATAAAATGTACTTATTTCCTAACTTATAAGTACTTTTCCAAGTACTTTTTTAAATTTATTTTCTCTTTGTTACGTAAGCAGAATAAAAATTATAATATAAAACATATGATGAATGTCTTTATCCTAGCCCCAATATAAATTTTTAGTTAGTTTATATTAACTTTGGTTTTATCTTCATAATGAAAAATAAAATATAAAAAACTTTTCCCAATGTAAAATTCAATTTAAAAAACAAAAGAAACGGAACTACGCTCATCAGCATATACTTACGTAAGCAATTTTCCTAAACCTAAGGATAAAACATCAACAATTTCTAGTAGTAGCACTATCAGATTGCAGTCTTCACAAACACCAAAAGCTGTATCAAACACAGAATAAAAGAATAGAATAAATGCGACTTGTGATATATCTGAGAAGAGTGTGATAGAAAAATTTACATTTTATGCAAAAGGTAGTACTTATATAGATTGAGAAAGTACCTGTACTTGTACTTGTACTTGAATATACTGCGTCAGATGTATTTAAGTACCAAGTACAAGTACAAATGAAACTTTCGATTTATAAGTACAAGTACAAAGTACATTACCGATAGAATGTACTTAAGTACAAGTACAAGTACAAAATAGGATTTATTTATGGTTTTTTAAGTACATTGGTGATGTACTTACCCAGCTCTGAGCCCAATATCGGGCCTTATCCTTTACCAACCTACTTATAGTTGGCAACAGGCCATCTGCAGTTGCTCTGCAGCAAGCCATCTGGCTCAAGATCGAATTTTATTCATCACTGCTATTAGACTTTGTCTTTTACCAAGCTGACCTAAATTTGATCATTGCCTTATCAGGCTACCTGCAACGACCCAAAGTCGAGCTTCATCCTATAACAGGCTACCTATGGTGGACCACAATCTTACTTTTTCCTAGACTAGCTGTAGTGACCGAAAAAATCAAGTATTTCTGCAAGCCATCTACAGTAGGGCTTTATTTTATTTAGAATATTAATTAATTTATTTATTTATTTCGTAGTAGCACATAGAATTTTTATATTTTTTGTAAACGGCCGCCTAATTTGGTTGCCCATGTGCAAAGTACCTATGACAATGCCCCTGCATTCTTGCATGATTACTTTTATGTAAGTATTAAACTGCTCTGTTTACTTACAGCTCTGAGTTTGACTACCCGTTTTAATAATTAAAACAGATAAACAAAAAATAAAAATAGTAATGACAATAATAATATGTAATTCAACAATTGAAGAGACATTTTAATATTTTCAGAAGAGGACACGTCCCCCTTTGGCTCCTCCCGGAAAGTGCCTATGTACATTGAGAAAAAAGCAAAAGAAAGAAAGGTATACAATTCGATACGTTTGTAATATTATTTACAACTGCTGTAGAAACAAAATATCTAAATTTACATCAGCATATTAAAAACTAATTTTATAAAATATGTGAGAGAATTACCCTTTCCTCAATATAAACAAATTAAAGAATTAAAATAAACAAAATAATTGCCTACAAGTAAACAAGAAAAACGCTCTGTTTAACTTATCGGCCTTTCTAAACTGATATTCTGTGCTATATTCAACATACAGGGAGATAGAATTGCCAGAAATCATTACTTGTTTAGAACCCAATAAAAAATAACCAAACTTATGTACCTAAAGAGGTAAATTGGTGTCTCTAAACCAGTTTTAGACGTTGGGTTGTGCGTTTAAAATTGCTTGCTTTAAAATTACTACAGTATTGCTTACGGAAATCACAAAATTATTGCTTACAACTACGACAACAAATCGATATAGGTACAATTCGACTTAGAAGTTCAAACTGCAACAAAGTTTGAACTTACTTTGGCGGTAAAGTCTGTTATACACAAGTGTATTGAACTTTTAGCACACTGCTAGTACATCACACATAATTTAATTCAATTCGAGCACTTTAATTTTAAAATAACTACGCAAGGTTTACAGATATTCAGGTTGAAAGCTTGATCGCCACACCATCCAGGCTCTCAGATCGAGTAGCTCCTGGTTGAATAAACAAATAAACTATAGGGTTACCTCTAGAGTTCACTTGTACAGAATCGTAGGTGCTAAATAGCGCGTGAATTCAGTAGTTGACTTATATTGTCGGGTTAGTTAGACTTTGCTGGCGATTACCTACTAAAATGGTTTATCCATAGAACGGACTTCGGAATGAGTTTCAGCTTACATCAGAGGTTTCAGATTACGTTCGAGGCGGATTTCGTTCTAAATAAACATAACCATACGAAAATCACAGAACGGAATGAACAATTACTAAACGAAACATTTTTACAAAAAAACGCATATGAACTCATGAAAAGTTTGAGATGAGCGAGTGATACGGATGTCACAAGAATCTCTCAAACCCGGAGAGTCAATAACTTATAAACAAATGCGCCTTCCACTTGGGTAAAGAAGATGAAAAAGTTGCCATTGACCATTCGAAGGGGCCACATTGCTCATTGGGCAATCGAAAGTAGGGCTAACAAGCTAAGACAAAAAATTTAAAAAAACGAAGTCACCCTGCTGTTGACGTTTGCCGGAGACAATTTCAATAGAAAATGAAAGCTAAATATATAAATACAATTAAGCTTTTAATTCTTAAAAGCATTTCACAGAAAATTGGAGGCAATAAAAATAAGTTTACAATTACGCATGCATTACTAAGCCCACCCACTTTGACACTTATTGAAATCTATTGTGTCTAGGGCTTAGAAATAATAGAAAGAAATTGTATTTTGCAGACAAATTCTATCTTAAACACAATATTAAAAATGAGTTGCTCTTTACAGTTAACGACTTCTTATTTTAATATTAAACATTTCCTTACACTTCTAGCATGAATCTAACCTACGTACGAGTAAATGTATGAATCCTATGCACAGGATGTGTCGCTCTTACAAACGCAACATAAGAAATTTTTATTGCAAAATGTTACTTTAACAATGCTGTAAAACTCTACCTGTTTGTTTCTCTTTTTTGTTTTTTAATAAAGACGTCACGAATAAGCTTTTGTTATTATTGAAAGTAAAACACAGTCAAAAGCAATAAACAAGTCTTTAATGAGAGTACCCTTTCAAAGAAAAAACGCCACGTTTTAAGAAATTTGTTTTTGGAAGCTTCCCATTATTCCTGTGAGACAACTACAAAAGTAGTATAAAATCAACAGATTTTATAACTGGATGTGCCAGGCTTATTAATAATAGCGGAGCTGTCATCTCTTCTAATGAAATCTCAATCTAAATTGCCACATAGACAGCATACCTCTTCTTCTGTGACATCTCATGATGGACGAGATATAGAGACTCAAACCGAAAGGTAATGCGGATTAAAAATGTTGTTACATCCACAATAAATCTTAAAAGCACTTAAGCTTCCACATTACACGAAACTTTAATTTTAACTGAGAGAATATCATTTTTCCATGTTACTAATGACGATTGATAGTTTTACAAAACAGAGAATGCGACAAAAATGCTAAATTCCTGGTCAACACACAACATTTCTTCTTTCGGAGAACCGACGTCAACTAAATTGCAAATAAAGAAAATTGTTGCTAACGCACAAAGCAAAACAGGTGATTTCCATTGAAATAATCCGATAGAAAATCGTGGCCAATTAGCCCTCCACGGTAAAGATCTGACATACAGTGACGACGCTATCGCCTCATTCGGGCCTCACAAATGTGCATACAAAATACAATAAAATCTAATACTTGAATAAATGGAAATAAATTTCAATATATTATACACAGAGAGTTTCCAAAGAAACGTAACAAATGCTATGGCAATTAAGTGTATTACGATTTGTAACATCTATTAGTAAAATTATTAATTTTCTTGTAGGTTAAGAAAGACGAATTTAATGATTGTGATCAAAGCGAATATGCAGAGGTTGTTTCTCAATCTCCAATTGACACATCTAATACCTTTAAGAAGCCAAAACGTTTGGAATAATTCAACAAAAAGGCAAAATAAGTTATTAACCATAGCTTGTGAATATTTGAAACAAAGTGATGGCGAAGAAGATGAATTTGCTAGGAGTTGGGCATTTAAGTTGGCAAGAATGAGACCTGATCAAGGAATGATTACGTTCCATCAACACTACATTGAAATACATTTTACTTATTAATTATACTGAGTTGTACTTACCTAATTCTTTGAAGTAGGAATGATGGCCTTACATGTTCCTATCACAATTTCGCTGATAGTGTTGGAAGCTACAACAGCAGAAAACTTTAAGCATTCGAATAATCTTCGAGTAGCTAAAAACTGGAGGGTTAATGACAATCTTTCTTCTACCGAAGTCGCTTCTCTCATGATTGTATCTTGTTTCGTGATAGTTGACCCCATTAAATCTAACAATTCTCCGAAACATGTGCTACTCATGCAAAACTAATTATAAAAATCTTTCAGGGTGGATACACGAACCTGCTTTAACAAATTTACATGCAAAAACACGTTTCTTTTTAAGAGACATTCCCTAGTCCATATTCTTTTTTCTTTGGTTTTTTATCGTTAGTGCTAAAATAATAGCTATACAAGCTTTTTTCGATAAGGTATTGTTAAATGTCAACTCGAAACTGAATGTATTGCCAATACATATTGCTCGTAGGAGGCAAATGCAATTTATCAATATGTTAATAAGTTATTTATGCTCGTAAATAACGATATATCGTTTTATTATTTTCAATCTTTTCTTTTGAAAATATGTTATTTCTTTTTAGAAATTAAGTTTAACGTTTTTCTATAACATAAAAGCCCCTTGACATTGTCTAAATTTATGGCTTGAGAACGTTAAATTTCTCAAGAATATGTTTATAAAAATGTTTTCTTAATATTAAATTAGAGATGTATTAGGGCTTGATATAAAATGAAATTACGTCCATTCTTGTAAAGATTTATTTATATTTATATTTATATTTATATTTATATATATTCCTTGCAAACAGCTCCTCTTGAAAAACTTTCTAAAACATTTTTAAATAGAATTGATAACCTCATAAAAAGTTCAATAAAAGAAATTTTGCAAATGCCAAATGATACACCAAATAATTTTTTATATTCAGCCAAATCTGTTAAAAGACTTGAAATTTCTAATTGCTGTTGGGAAGCTTTTATTCAACAATATAACAAATTTTGTATTTTAGAAAAAGCAATTGTGTTTTTACACAGGATTCATATGAATATAAAAAACTTAACTGTCTTAAGAAGCTTGCTATACCTGATGGTAATCTAAATAAGATCTATCAAAATAAAAAGCCCAGTAAATTGATTAGAACTATTCTAAGAGAGAATGAATTCAAAAATTGGTGCAATCTGCCTCAGAAAAGAAAAGGGGTTATTCTCTATAGTCAGGTTAAGTCGTCTAACAGGTGGATCTATAATAAACATGGATTGAGTAATTCTGAATGGATTGAATGCTTGAAGATGACCTGTAATGTTTCGGCTGTTCGAGCAGTTCCCGGTCGTAGTACCCACACATACCATTGCAGACATTGCAATGAGTTTGAATCTCTTGGACATGCGTTAGGATACTGTGATTTCGGTGCAACTGCTAGAAGTAGAAGACATA
>VTPC01003285.1:0-29363 GCA_011009095.1 Ignelater luminosus
TTTTTGTCAATTTTTGTATTTTGTATGTTCATATTCTTCGCGAGAGAAACAGCTAAAACTCCCCAAAAAAAGAAAATAAAATCAAGTACAAAATTAAAAGAAAAACGACTAGAAGCCATTCGTGGTAAAAGCACCATATTGTCGGTTTTCCGTTTATCGAGTACCCTTTACAAATATTCGTAGATCTAGAATGTGATAATATTGTTTTTTTCAGATTTAGCTTGAACTGTGAAGTTTTCTTGCTGGCTTCCCGAAGTAGTTTTGTTAAAAAAATTTTCGTTTAATATTTGAAGACGTTTCATCCGTAGATTCCCTTTATACCACAACTAGGGAAAGATTAACGAGTTTTTACATTAGAATTATTTACTGATCTTAATAAGTAACATCATACAAGTTTTAACTCACCGATTCATTAAATGTTTCTTTATGAAAAATATCATTATTTGATTTTCTGCGTTGAAACTGCGTAGATACAGTAGATGCAAATTCCTTATACTCATTTTAATATTTACTTGTATTTTATTGTTGTACAGTAACGTATTTGACAGAAATAAAACAAAACAGAACAAAAACAAAACATCTTCCAAATTTTCAAGTTTCGGTTTGTTTCCATTCAACATGGCTATGTTGAATAAATATCTTACTCATGCTACTTAACTTAAACATTTTAGCGTTTCTCGTTTGCGTTTATCTTTTCTATTTTTATAAGGTACTGAATAAATAAATATCGCATTTAACAACTTAATTGAATATTTATCAAGTTTTCATGACCTAATTTAATGAGCTGACCTTTTAAGACTTTACGTTTTTAAAGCACACAGTTAAATTGGCTTTTCATTTAAATATGATATTTTTGCTATTGATTGAAAAGTGAACTGTAGAGTTTGTAGGTTATACGTAAATACTGATTTTAAAAGGTTGGCTGTAAATGGCAGAACAATTTGTTGCCGTGATTGTTTTATAGGTTGATCGCATGATAAAATATTGGCGTCAAATATTCCGAAAATTGATTTTCTATTTACATCGTATATAACATAAAATAAGTATTATCTTGATTTTCTTATCTTTTGTAATTTATCATCTAAAGTCTGCAATTTGCAACAATATTATGGTTTATTTATCAATAACTGCTCTACGGAGGGTATTTTATTGAATATGTATAGTTGTAAGTTAATGTTTTACTCTTTTGAGTTAGGGAGATATGGGTAGAAGCAATGTTCTACCCTTAATGTGATATTAGCAGAATTTCCAGAGTTAGCTATAATAAATTACAAATTTAGATTAAAATTTCTATTAGGGCTTGTCTTTAATAAAAATAATTTATTAGTATCTTGCTACCCTATTAAATGAATTAATGCTTTTTGGCTTTAATGCTCCTAGGATAAACACAGTTATGCAAATCAAAGCAACATTTCGTGTTTGTTATATTGTTTTTGAACTAAATACATAAATAATTCGAAATAGCGTCAACAACGTAAAGGAGACAAAGGTGTTTAAATCATTTCTAGACAATTAAACAGGCGTTTGCTGTTTCAGTCAAAAACCGCAGTGAAGGATTGCATAATAATTTTAAAAAATCTTAAATATGGTTGATATTGGAAAATTGTAATGACATTACGGTGAAGATATCCGATAATGAATCGTTAGCAGTGTATTTTCAGTTCCAAAATCTTTAACATTTGTTTTTTGAGAATTCTGGACTACAAGTACTTTTTTCCCAAATTACCTCTATGTATGTATAGAATTCTTTCCAGAAATGTGTTCGTTAAACGAGCTTTCTTTGTGAACAAATCACTTGGGTTTTTCTAAGAAAACTTTTGCGTCATTCAAATATAAAAAATGATACTGCAAGTCTCCTTTTAACCCCTTCTAGTGTAAGATAGATGCTAACATTGGTTCAAAACTACTCTACGAGAGAGTTTGTATTACTTGAGTTCATTATCACGAGAGAAGTGGTTTTAACAACTGCATCTTCGTTTAAAATTGAACCTTATTTGGTGCATCAAAATTGAGTAAAAAATATTTTGCCTCAGCTAAAAAATCGTCACACACGTACGTACTTACATCTATAATATCTAGTCATGACCAAGAAATTAGTTTTCCTTCTTGCACTTACAGCAATTCAGAAAGAATTATACAGAACATACTAAAATTAAGTTGAGAGAAAAGAGCTGTTGGTTAACTCTGAACGGAAAATTGAATAATAACATTAGGTAGAACCTCGTTTAAGAAACTTTTGGCCAACAATTACGTCTATTAATTTTGAACGTTTTCTAGTTTTTGAGCTTTTCATTTTATAGGGCATGACTCAAAAATTCGAGTTTGAGCAAACGCACCTTGCTACTTATAAAAGCAAATCATTTAATAGTTGCATCCCTGGTTTGATCTACCGCTTTTGACCAATCCTGGTTTGCTATATTACAACTGCCCTGGGACTCAGTAAATGTTAGTTATGTTTTGACAATGTTAGGTACATATTAGTTTATTTTATTTTCGGTTTATAGAATTTTTAAAAATCAGCCACAATATCTGAACAATTAGACATTTGAAATGTTAAACAAGCCTCTACAAAAACATTTGGGGTATACTATGCTTTGTGCAAAGGCTAGTAACTATGACCAAATCTTGATTTTCTTAACAGGCAGAAAGAGAAATTTCCAAGTGAGAAATTGCTTAAGAAGAAATCTCCACAAATCTTTTTCCAGTTAATGTTTTGAATTTCAATCAAAACAAATTTATTTGAAAAACCTAAAGTATAGTCAATTGCAAACTGAAGATTTTACTACGTTTCTTTCCCACCTTAGTGGGTTAAGGCAAAACATGCTAAGTGATGAAGTCAGTTGAATTTGGCAAGAAACTGAGGATCAAGATGCAAAGTCTGTAAGGTAGGAATAATCACTAACAATGTAGCAATAAAAAAAGGTCCAGTTAAAACAAGTGTTACTCAATCTATAGTTAAGCAGTTGAAGGCATAATCAGATAAAAATAAAAGAAACAGAGAATCTGTATAAATTGTTAAAATACATTTGAAGGCTATAGAAGCCAGCAGAAAAGGTTACCCATATATTTTAAAATCGTGAACAAGCAGAAGAGATAAAGTCTCGAATATTCTATGCAAAATTATAGATATTCTAAAATCTGTTAGAAACGCTAATGAAAACCCCTTAGAAAATTTCTAAAAGAGCAAAAGATTCTCTTTCTTATGCTTTTTGGTCAATAGGAAGCAACAACAGAAACTTTCAGGCACTCTTTGTAGAGCTATTAAACTTTTCATGAATTTTCAAAACATCTAATAAAACTCACCATAAAAACAAATTTTTTTAATACATTTTGATCAATGATGAATACAAAAATAATTTCAGACATTTTAGGCAAAGCTCTAGATTTTTTGAAACTCTTAAGGTTTAATAAAAATTGCTGAAGAAACAGAAAAAAACTTTTTAATGATTTTTAGTCAGTAGAAAGCACAAATAAAGAAAGTTCCAGACAATACTGGCAAAGCTAGAAATTTTATTAAATGTCTCAGAAAATCCAACAAAAAGTTCCAAAAAAAAGCAAAATTTTGTTAATTGTGTTTAGTAAATAGGAAGAGAATTTCAGGTATTCCATGTGAAGCCAAGGGTCTTCAAAACCTTTTGAAAAATCTTATGAAACATACCAAACAAGCAAAAATCTTTTTCTATGCCTTTTAATCAATGAAAGACGAGTACTGAGAAATCTCAAATATCCTGGCCAAATCTATAAGTTTTTCAAATTCCTCAGAAAGTATATTAAAAATTGCTGCAGAAAAAACGTATCCTTTTGGTGCTTTTTACACAATAGGAAGTAAACAAAAAATGTTTCAAGTTTTAGACATTACTGCCAAAGCTATAGATTGTATACTAACTAAATCTCTCAGATAATCTAATGAAAATTACCAAAGAAAAATATTTTTTTAGTTCTTTTTTGTACATAGGAAAGTACTACAAACGGGGTTTTTGTATGTAAAGCCATAGTAGGACCGAGAAAGCTTGAAAGTTTAGAAAACAAAATCTAAAGAAGCAAAACAAACCCTCCTTCACTGCTTTTTATTCGGTAGGAATCGGGTACAGAAAGTTTTAGACACTCTGCCCAAAACTGTTGATCTTTCAGAATTTTTTAGAAAATATACTAAAACTTGCTAAATGAAAAAAAGGTTTTGATAACCCTTTGATCAATAGGACAATGCAGATAGTGTTGTAGAAATCTCAATACCTTTTAGAAAAACTAACGAAAATTACTGAAAAAGCAAACATCTTGTTTCTGTACTTTTTAATTAATAGGAAATAAGAAGAGAAGAAGGTTTAGATATTCCAGGCCAAGCTATAAATATTTCAAAATATTTGAGCAAATTTAAAGAAAATTAATAGTAAAGAAGAAAAACAAGTCTACTTTGAGTGCATCTTGATCAATAAAAACTGAGTACAGAAGGTTTCAGGCGCTATATGGGTAGAGCTTTAAATCAGAATTTATAGAAAATGAAGTAAAAACTACTCAAAAAGCAAGCAAGATTTCGAAAGCTTTTTGTTCAAGAAGAAGAGAAAATAGTGAGAATTACTGAAGCAGCAAAAAACTCTTTAGCAAAGTTCCAGACATGTAATGCAAATTGTTAGAAACTAATGAAAATTGCTGAAGAAACAAAAGAATTCTTTCTACACTTTTTGTTCAATAGGAAATTACGCCAGAAAGTTTCAGACATTCTATTTAAAGCTACTATAAATTTTATAAAATCTAGAAAATCTAATTAAAATATTGGTAAAGAAGTAAAAAGTTTTTTGGGCCCTCTTTAATCAATAGCAATCTTAGAAAATCTAATTGAAATCTCTAAAGAAGCAAGAAAACCTTCTTTGGTGCTGCTTGTTTAATGGGAAGCTAGGACATTTTAGACCTTTCTAGGTTTTTAGAAAATCTAATGAAATCTACTGAAGAAGCAAAAGAATCTTTTTTCCATGCATTTTGGTCAAGAAGAGGCAAAGGGAGAGAATGTATGTTACATGTTACAAGGCCAAGAAAATTTTATAATTGGCAGATATTTCAAACTATTGTTGCAGAAAAGATATCTAAACTTAAAGAGAATTGTAACATTGCCGCAGTCATACAAATGAAAAAGTTCGTTGAGATTTCTTTCAGAGAGCGCTGTAAGCGTTTTGTTCAGATTTGAATTATAATTCACTTTAAAAAATACAGATTTAACAAATTTCATTTAATATCTATCCTTATTTTTATAGAAACCTTTTAGAATCCATTTCTCTTTCCTTTATTCTTTGTTTCCATAATATTGCAATTCTTGGGGCTAAACAAAATTTTAAGTTTGGCTCAATGCATTCTCAGTTTTCTAATTATTTTGTATACTTATCGTGTGAAAGCTTTCAATATACTGATTTGGATCTGAGATCAAATTCCTGATGGATGCAAACCTGCCCAATTGAATTGAATTACTTCGGGTGCTAACATCTTCTGTAAGTTGATATCTTATAAAGGGACTTCTGAATTAATTAGGGGTACAATTATGTAAGCTACCTAAGAGAAGGATATCTTTGAATAATTTACAGGTGATTTGAATTGAGCATTGGTGTAGTGAATAAAAGTTAGAGCCGTAAGAATGTTTTGAAAATAATCTTAAAATTCAGATTAATTCTTCCTAAATAATTAACAATTGAATGCATTTAAACTAGAAAATGAAATATTTAATTGAATATGAACTAGAACCAATGAAATAGTTGTATTCCTTAGGTCTCATATATGTAAGAAGGAATGTTAAGAGATAAACCGGAGAGTGATAGAAACGAGGAATGGGGAATCCGCAGTTGTTTTCATAAGCAAAGTGTTATTACATTCCAGACGTTCTTGGGAAATAATAAAAGTAAAGGACAACAGCGTTCCGCGTGCCATGACGTCAGTAATCTTCATTAATCACGGCGATGAAGGTTCATTTTGTACGTGTTTTATACTAAATGGTTCACAAAAAATACATTGAGTTCTCAGTGTCACCAAGTTTTTCCTCTTTTTCTTATTCCTGAATATAAATGCAATAAAGAACCAAAATTTTCTATAGTGCTATATTACATCATCGCAAATTCCGGGAATATTCGTGAATGCAAGTATTTCCACTTCCGTTTCCGGTTTCCGGTGTGTATCATCTCGCAGAGTGGTATTGTCTACGCCTCGTGGAATCGATTCAACGCCCTCCATAGCTAGTATAATACAAACTCCTCTATTCAAGATGGCACTTCATCAGTTACAAACAACAGCATTGATTGGAGCTATTGTGACAATGCCGCACACCTTCGTATTCGAATAATGGCGTTGGAAGTTCTATTTATGATAAAGTCGTACGTGTTGCATTTACTATAAAGCACTGTCGGGCTTGCGTAAAACTTCCTTGAAAATAATTTCTAAACTAGGAAAGTAATTAGAAATCAATAAACAATTTCATAGACCCTCGTCTAACCCATCTTCATCCACAATTTCCGTATCTTATTTCATTTACATGAAATTAACATACTTGAGTGCTTCGTGATAGGCGAATGTTAATTCAACCTGCTTAACACACAGATTTGATTATTTACCTACTTGCAATTCCCGTTTAAGTTTCTCTTATGCGGTTAAGTAACGCGATATTTTTGCGAATCACGCATTCAAAGTGGCAAAATTTGAAGAATTCCTTTCGAGTCATTACCCTCCTAGACAAACACGAATACTACAAAGGGAACAGTATATATTCAAATGAAAGTCCTCGTCCTATATTTTAGTACTATAGTGTTGTGCTCGCAACTTTAAATTGCATTTTTGTTTGCTCGTTCTAACTGTAAGTGCCCTAAACCCGAAAAATAACACTTCCAGAAAGAAAACACTCATTTTGTGAAATTTCATTTAGATATTATATTGAGAAAGTTTTAGGAAAGCATCATCAAACGTTCAATTTATTTTTATAAGTTTCTATATTGCATCGTTCTATTAGCAAAATTTTTTCAAAAGAAACATAAAAATATTCTGCAGCTAAAATAAAAACGTGCCAAAAACCAGAGAGAGTTATTTTAAAGGTGGTATCAAGTAAAAAGTTTTTTGGAGAGTCCTTTGCAGATTTATTCAGTAAGCGGGGCTACGCCTCGTTTTTAAGCTCATTTCTTGAGCAAACAACATAGGAAGCGTTTGATGCTGGCAAGAAAAATATTTTAACTATGCCACAACCAACTAAAAAGTCGGGGACGGAAGCAAAACTGGCAACGAGCCGCGGTATTTTACAGAACTTTGACACTTCAGGTGAAAAGACCGCACGACCGCAACGTTAAAGCGCTGATTTCCAACGCTTTAAACTTGAATAAAAAGTATTTTCATCTAAACTTTCACTTTAGGAACCCGAAAGGAGTTAGATAGTAACTTCAAAGAGTGAGTTACACTGAATGTTTCTCCAGTTATTTGCAAATTACATGTTTTTGATGTTAATGTCAAATATTTTGACATGGTAAATACGTGTTTGTGTATTACAGTGAAGTAGGCAAATAAACCTACAAAAGTGAATTGAAATTGAAATTTAAAATAAATCGCAGGACGTAAAGTGAACCTTGAATTAGGTTTTATATGAAATCGCAAAACTTTTCTTTGATATATAAACTTTTTATTTTCTTTCTGGTAAAATATTAAAGTAAAAAGATCTGAGTTATAACTTACCGTACTTTAAGAAATATGCCCCAATTTTTTATGTTAAATGGCTATTAGTTCGACTTATTGGATTTCTTGTAATAATTTATAGGTTGTCATCAAATTATACCTTTATCTATCAATATTTTAGCGACGGTTAGTACACAACAATTTTGCAGATCAGACAGAAATTTATTTTTTAGCTAAGGTAATATTCCTATATACATCATCGCTAAAATTACACAATTCTGTTTTCAGATCTAAATTCCGAATTAATGTAACACATTAGTCTGTTTATTTCCTGTAGATGTTAAACAGAATAATGTGTTACATTACATTACATTACATTACATCTCCTATAGATGTTTATTCCTAATAATCGGTAATACTATTGGAATGTGACCCAAACAAATAGTTGTGGATTATCTCGCTTCTCCTTATATTTGTCTGAGGTAATAGTAAGCCGATGGATTATTTCTCATGAGGTTTAGATAGCTAGCTGCGTACGTGAGATCCTTAACGTAAATTTATCTGTAAGAATTTTGAGTCTCGTTTCAATAAAAATACGAAACCCCACGAGAACATCACAGATAAGTTCTAGACCCATCGAGAAAGTTTGCTATCTTTTTTTCACAAAAGTGTCTACTTACATACGTGAATAATTAACGTTTTCAATTTGACACTCTCAAAACTTTGCTTTCGAATGATATACAATTTTTTTGTTAAAATGTTTTAGATGATAGTTTAAATCAATTTGTGACTATGAATGAATAGATGCAACAATATCAAGGTTCAAACTTGAATATTAACAGGTTATACAAGGCGTGGTTCTTAAAATATCAAAATTGGATTGGGCATTAATTTAAGAAAGTCTTGGAGGCTCAATATAAGACAAAAATCAAAATTCTAGATACTTATTGTGAGGTTGTATTAGAAAATAGGTGCTGATAAAAGCTTTTTGATCTGATTTGGATTCCCAGCATATCCTTGAATGGACACCAATCCAAGTGTACAAATACTATACATTCAGTAAAGAAGTTTCAAAGTCTAAATTAAAAACTAACATTCTTGCCTGCACAATTAAAAATAGCTGTATTTTTGTTCAATGATTTTCATCTATCTACAGAACGATTAACTTCTATTGCCAATTGTGACGCTGTTAAAACAAATTATTTAGTTATGAAACTATCAAGCTAAAACAGTCGTGGAAGTTAATTTTTTTTGGTCATTGCTTTATTATTTGCAGCTATACCAAAGCGTGTTAAGTATTCCAAATGTAACTATGATTTTTTGGCAGTTTTTCCTAGGAAGCATATTCACATCATTGCTGTGCTCTTTCAGTAGTTGTAATATATTGGTTGAAATAACAAGCTCAGGAGTTACTATTATTGCATGTAAAACTAAAAAAGATTATCTCGAATTGCTAACTAGGTCTAAGAACAAAGAAAGTTGGAATGAAGATTGGGATGTTTAGTAAATACATTGTATAGGTCATAAATAAGAGAAAATCTAAATGGCAAAAAAACTAAATGAATGTAGACAAAGTCATAGTCCTATAAATTTGGGATCTCGCCTGAAATTGCCACGCATATACATGAAATAAACCTTGACAAAAATAAAGAACAACAAAACTGTTTATCAGCGTTGTTTAATTATAAAAGAAATAGGAATCTTTAGTACAATACGCAGATGGCATTCAAGACGATGCAAAAGGAAAGACAAAGAAAAAATTTAAACAGAAATTGGCGGGAGATTAAATCAAAAAGTACTCTTTAGTTTAGTCAAGGCGAAGGCCTTCCTCAGCATTTGCATAGATTTTGTAGTATTAATTAATGTTAGTGTTTATATAATTCTTTTATGTTTTTGTTATCATATTATTGTTATAATTAATATTTTCACTTTTTCAGTGCTCTTACTGTTAAAGTTATGAGTATTATTATTAATTTATGAAAAACGAAAAACCTATTAAGGCAACCAAAACGATTATCATTTTACAAATGATAGATAGCTGAAGAATAAGTAGGAAAATTGATACGATATAAGGTAATGGAATCCTATCTTTATTTGGTTGATCTGATTATGTTGTCAAAACCCCGAAAGGGAAAAATTTCTAAATTAGACCTGTACGACACTATGAAAGATTTCATAAAAATCCAGAAAGAAGTTTTTGCCAAATTTCTGTAAAGACTTTTTGGTATATTGTTGCAACCTGCACAAAATTTTCTATAAAATTTTTGACGTGTGCATTTTCTCGTACAAAATTTCTACTGTTTAGAACATGTTCTAAAAGTTTTTTGCTCAACGAAATTTCTACAAAAATTTCTATGCAAACTCCGTTTGCAACAATCAAAAATTTTTTAAAAAGTAATTTCTATGAAATTTAATAGAGAATTTTTCATAGTGTCAAACAGCTCTTAGAGATAATTTTGGAAATTCTGAAAGTTTATAGATTAGAGATTATTAAGACAAAATCTTATTTCTTGAAAAGTGAAGTTGAACTTTTGGAACACCTTTGTTTGTAATTGGATTCCCAAATCCAAATAGTATTAAGCAAGTGCAAAACCTTTTCGGGCTGACCAGTACTTTAGATTTAGAAGATTTACAGCAGATTATGCAAAACTTTCAAGCGACCTATTAGAGAAGAAGAAAGAGTCTCACTTTTATGAAGAACATATTCGAGCAGTTGAAGTTAGCACAGATACAAAAACAATTTATAGACAAACAAGTAAACTACACACCGGCGCTAGCAAAGAATTGTGTGGGACAGTTTTATTACAAAAGTCATTTGAGGATAATAAAGTACACTCATTGTCATATAAGTAAGAAGGCGTCTGAACTCAAAAAGAAATATAGCAGCTATGAGCTAGACGTTTTAGCTGTATGTACTGCAAGCACTAAAGAGATTTAGAGTATCATCACCGCAGGACCATTCCAGTAGGCTGACTAGGCTAAAGCATAGGGCACCAGGTCCAACCGTCAAATTCGCCTTTTTGTGTTCAACTGTAGCATAGACGCCATCACTGGTTGTTAGGCATATCAGAAACGTCTTGTATTCATTCAAACTGGTGTGCCATGCATTTTAATAAATAGGAAAGAAGAAAGGAAAGAACTTTTGCAGCTGACATTGGTCAGGAGATTGTAGTAATCATACGAAACTGTAAATAAAAACAAAAGATACGAGATAACAACAAATGAGGTTAAAAAATAGGACAATGATTTTACAGCGTTTTACATTATTTTCTGTTTTTTTTTCAGTCACACTAAATGCTACTGCGGATAAATAAAAGAATATATTTAATGGCCCAACTGCAGTTTTATTGAGTTTTATAAAGAGGCCGCACCTGCGTAAATAAAAAATTACCGTGATGTTGTTAATCCTCATAAAAAGTTAATTGTACTCTGTACTACCATTTATCTAGATTATTAAAACAAAAATTCTAAAACAAAGCGCTCGAAATTTTCATATTTTCTTGTACTTCTAGTTTTACAATAACTTTTTTAATTAATTCCACCAAAGAATGTAAATATTTAATTTATTATGCTAATGAAAAAGCAGTTTGTAAAATACATATTTATTCTGTGGCTTTTTCAGTATAACTTTCTGACAGCAAATGGTTCCGGTGGTCTTAATTAGTAGTTTAATAACGACCTACCATTATCTGGAAAATGAAACTGTGATTACGATCTCAGAGAATAAAGTTACAAATGCTGTTTTCAGCTAAGTGCAGATAAAAATATTACGATTACTACAGGTGCATTAAGGTCACAATGCCATTTGACCGAGAGTTGAATACACAATGCTCGACGGCAATGACGTAGTATGAAAAAACTTAAACCACTTTCTGCATAGCGCAAGGTAATACAAAACGTGAATCGAATATTGTATATTTAGAGTTGCGGGTATACACGGAAACCATACAATCAAATTTTAATTATCTTAATAGAGTTTTTTATGTATACAGTGACATCACATAAATATTGAGCCGTCATTCAAAACTGTCAGGTTAACTTATTGGCTGTCGTTTAGTCGGTCGCTTTCTTTACTAAGCTATTTTTATTTGTCAAGTTATTTTATGGATTTTTCGTTTATTGGCCAGCACAAAGCAGTTGGCCTGCTCTTCTGTCTCTGCTTTTGCTTCGTCTGCAGAACTATGAAGATGTTTCCCAGGAGTCTCTTAAACCGACGATTTCCTGCAGATAACACGCGTGTGTCATCTACAGAGCTCAAAATGCCGTAACGCACGAACCAAGGACTTATCTGTCATCTCGAAACAGCTCAATCGTTCCAATTGTTGTCATTGTGAGGACGAAAGTCGTCCTCTTGTCGAACACTAAAGGGAAAACTCGATGGAAAAATTAAATAGGGAATGAAATGCTTACTACGACGGCGTCGTGTAATTATTGCTTCGATTCGCGTGCGAGAAAATCCATTTTTGACAAGGTAAAACGCAACCTGGATTCCATATTGCTTCCTAATAATTTCGTCAGTCAAGTGAAGTCAGGCATGCATTATAGCCTCTGTGGTTGCTTGAAATCAATAGGTTGTTGGCCGTTATATTTTAACATGCACATTTAGGGTTAAATTCCAAAATAACCACGTTGGTGACATATAATTTATGTTACTCTAATCTCGGAAATGATTCGTCATGTTATTAAATTTTGTCATTTAATTATATGATATGCGACTATTCCTAATGTTTTGTGTTATATATTGAACCTAGAAAATTTTACTACATCAGCTCTCCTGAATAAAACATAAGCATGATATAGCGTTCTAATATTTCAGATATAAAATTGCTCGGAAAATGGTGTCTAGAGTATTTGAGAAATTTTAGAAGAAATTCTCTAATCTAAAAGGAATGCAACAAAACGTAAACAAAAACTGTAAAAACACAAGAAATCAAATCCTCCAGGCTAAAAAGTTAAACTTTTCTAAAATTCTCCTTGTTTCGCCTTCACTTTTCGTTTTTACCCCACAAAGTCTTCCAAAACACACAAAATCCACTTACATCAAAAAGCTAATAAATTAATTCAATTTTTTTAGCTTATTCCGAAACTGACCCAAGTAAAAGCCTATTGGGCAAATTCGCATTAACCGGAACGGTCGCAAAAAAACACCATAATCTATTTAGTTCATTATTAAGATTAGACCCCGCAACTTATAATGTTTGGTCGGGAAAATTGAGATAAAGTTACACAATCCTGAACCCAGAAAATCAAGAGTTATTTCAACCTTCCTATTAATTTAGTGACAGAATGCCGGTAAAAGGGGAGTTTGTATGTGTGGTAACTATGGTCAGGTGGCCGCAAAAAGTCGCGGAATGCGTCAGCAGATTTATTTTCTCAATTATCGTGATTCATTAAAGGCTTTATTAATCTAGGAAACCCAAGCGGAAAATATTAAAACGAATTTTACATGAAAAGATTGAAGCGAGCTATTAAATCAATTTTTAAAACATTTCCCACAAAAAACCAAAAAGTAAAGATTTTTTTATCCTACGGGCATTTTTGATTGATTCAGTTTTTACGATCTTGATGTTATAGGATTGGGTAAAAAGAGTTGATAAATTTTCTTGGCATCGCCTAATTCAGATCCACTACCGTGTTATAGAATTTGGTTTCCCTATTTGACATTTACGATCCCGAAACGACGCAAGCACACACCTCTACCTCACATAAATCTACGTTTGCGATCCTAAAAGTTATACGATTTTACAAGAACTCTGCTATAACAGTAAAGTTTTTTAACGATAAGGTGAAAGAAACCACTTGACCCATTTTAAGCGGTTTAAATCACATTTAGGTATGAATATGGTATAATGAAAATTTTTTATAAGTTGTTTAAAGTTTACATTTTATTATGTTTTTATACTAAACGAATACCGCTGGAGAATTCTAAAAAGGTAAATACTGTTTGTTCGACGTAATAATTTAGTGACCTAACAAACATATAAAAGTCGCTTTTTCTACGATAAATTGATTTCCTCGAAGTCTTAAGTTATTTTTACTCGTTCCTTTCGTTAATGATTTGACACATTTCACGTACCTAACTTTTATTTGGTTTATCTCAGGAATATCTCTCGTTGTTTATTTTTGGCATTCACTTCCAAATTAAAGTTTTCCTTTTTTACCATTTAGCTTTTCGGTTGACCTTTAAGCCAACAACATAACATTTCAACACCTCATTTATTTTGTTTCGTTTCATTTTTTCAGACGGAAACTAGAGTAAAATAGTTAAGAGAGCAAACAAATGAAATTTCTAAAGCCTACTTACGTATTTGTTTGATTAAAATATTTGTTCGCGCAAAACAACATAATAATAAGACACGAAAACACTGACATTTTATCTAAATCTAACACGTAGGGTAGTTGACTAAAAATGTAGGTGTTTCAAAATGTTTTCACTACACAGAGGTTTGAGAGGGGGTGTATACATGGAGTAGGTGTATCAAAAAAACGATACTATGTTCAACCGATGACGTCAATCTAATTAAAATTATTCTAGAAAATAATGTTTTTTTTTATATAACACCTTTATTCAGGTATGACTACTACAATCTTAATATAATTAATTTATTAGTACAGATGAATTGTGTTTATACTAAACAAGACTTGTGTGGAAATACTAAACCAGTGCTTAGTTGCCAATAGTACTCTTTACGTCTTTTATCTACATAATTCATGCGGTTTTGTTCGCTTCAGTCTTCTTCTTTCATTGGTTGTGTCCAATAATTGAATTGCTTCCACGTTTGGATGATTGAGAAGTCTAATCTCATGTTTATTGGCTCGTTCCTTGATGACTTCCTCTATCGTGGGTACATTGAAGTCGTTATGTATTTCGTTATTGGTTACGTATCGATACGCGTTGGTGATCATCCTCAGGAATTTGTTTTGACATTTTTGTATTATCTCTCGATTAGATTTATGTGTACAACCTCAAAGTTGTATCCCATACATCCATATCGGTTTGAATATAGATAGATAAATAGTTCTTTTACAATGAAGATTCATTTTAGAATAATGTCCAACCAGCCAATACATTTGTCGTTGTTTAATGCGAATTTGTTCAGCTTTTTTTCTTAGATGGTGTTTCCAGTTTAATCTTGAATCTAAATGAAGCCCAAGATATTTTGCTGATTCTGCTTGAGGGATTGGTACCTCGTTGAGATATGTTCTTAGACTGCAATTTCTTCGCCGCAGCGTATATGTGACGTGGACTGATTTCAGCTCGTTAAGCTTGATTTTCCAGTCTTTTGTCCGTCTGTTGATTTTGTTCAGTGTGCGTTGAGTTTTCTCAACTGCTATTGATTGTGATTCATTTACCGCCATGATTACAGTATCATCTGCAAAGGTTCCGGTGAATGTCTCATCTGATGTTGGAATATCAGCAGTATATAGCAGGTACAAAAGGGGTCCCAACACACTTTTCTGCGGTACGCCTGCTTTTATTGAATAAAATTTTGACTTGGCATCCTCGTGCATCACTCGAAATTGCCGATTAGCAAAGTATGATTCTAGCAATCTGCAGTAATTTTTGGGTAGCATTTTACTCATCTTGAGGATTAAACCTTTGTGCCACACTCTGTCAAACGCTTGCGACACATCAGGGAATACTGCAGAGCAATATTTCCCTTCTTCAAAAGCTCGTTAAATGACTTTGATGACTCGATGTACTTGATCGATAGCTGAGTGTTTATTTCGGAATCCGAACTGGAAGTCCGGGATGTTTATTAAAGGCTTAAACCGCTTTAAAAATAGTTTCTCGAATAGTTTTAAGATTGTTGGAAGAAGTGAAATCGGTCTATACGATCCAACTTCCTCGTCTGGCCTATCTGGCTTTTTTAACATGATTATCTGTGCCATCTTGAAGCACTCAGGAACGTATTCCAAGCGTAAGCAGGCATTGAAGAGATATGTAAGCATGATAATGGCCTTTCTTGGCAGTTCTTTGAACACCCCAGGTGATATTTCGTCGATCCCTGGTGCCTTTTTTGGATTGAGATTTTGATCTATTTCTTTTGCTATTTCTATTGGTGTGAACAATTTGAATGCTATTTCTGGTTGATAAGTTGGTATAGTTTGGATATCAGACTGTATTTCGTGTGGTTGGAATGTATTTGCTAGATATTGCGCAAACAATTCAGCTTTTTCACCGTTTTTTCGTATGGGAGGGACACGAGTAACGGGCCTTTTGTATCTTCTTGTCGCTTTCCACAATGAGTATTCCTTGTCCACTTCCGGTCCGAGGTTATTTAAGTACTCGTCGAGGCGATTTTGTTTGTATGTATTAATCATTTCTCTGACTTGATTGCTTATTCTGTTGAATTCTGTTTTATCAGTAGGGTTTCGGGTAGTGTGCCATATCCTTCTGGCTCTTCTTCCTTCTTTAATTTGTTCCCTAATACTAGCAGGATATTCTATTTCACATATGGGAGTTTCTTTTGCTTCAGGGGTAGCTTTTCTTGCTGCTGTTTTGATATTCTCAATAAAATTCCTAGATTGCCATTCTAGGTCCTTTTTAGATTTCAAGTTTACTTTTAAATTGATTATCTCTTCCAGTTTATCTCTGAAGATTTGTGAAATTAGTTTTTCTTTTCTTTTTGATAATATTTGCATTGAGGCATAGAAGGACTGGGGTATGATCTGATGTTAGATCATCACTGCCTTCTACTTCAATATAATTTGATCCAATTCCCTTTGATATAAAGAAGTCTAATAGATCAGGTGTCTTTCTCACATCTGTAGGCCAGTAGGTCGGTCTGAGTGAGGAATGATGATCACAATTTAGTTGGTTAATAGCACTTAATAATTCTCTACCTTTTCCAGGTGATATTAATCTTGATACCCATGCTGTATGTTTGATATTGTAGTCGCCACCGATAATAAATCTCGGACCGAGAGAATTAAAGATGTCGATGAAGTCATTTCTTGCTGGGGTATGTCCAGGTGGACAATATGCTGCAGCAATGTTAAGGTCAGCTCCATTTCGTTGGATTGTGATGACAGTCGCTTGAATGTAAGGTTCGCGAATGTGTTCTCGTTCATAATGTTGAATATTTTCTTTGATTATGATCGCGGTACTTCCTCTAGCCCGTCCACTTGGGTGTGTAGTCCAGTAGGAGTCAGAGCCACGTATTTTGATAAAATTTTTGTTTGAAAAATGTGTCTCAGAAATGAGAGCTATGTCTATATTGTTTGTTCGCAGATAGATTTCTAGTTCTTGGGCTCTTTGATTGAGCCCATTTGCATTCCACGTTATAATGCGCAGGAACGGATTATTCATGTTTGTTTCTGCTTGACCTGGTTTGGGGTATTTTGGTTATCTCTAAGTTTTCCACCCTCTTGGATAACTGACTAAAATTCTTTCTCATTTCAGTCTAAAATTCGATGAGCATTTTCATCATGTCGCTGATGGTAGGCTCGTCACTTGCAGGTTTTTGTTTTTTTGCTTTAGTTTGTTTGTCGTTGGACTTTTTGGTGGCATTAGCGTAGGTTCCAGAGGTTGAAGGCTTTACTGGTTCTTGTGGTTCGTTGTGTACCATGGTATGTGGCGTTACAGGCTTGTGTGGCTTGTTAGTTACTTGCTGCAACCGTTGTACCGCTGTAGTTTTTTTTTACTGCAGTTCTTTCCTTTTCTTTTGATACACTGCGCATCCTTTATAGTTGGCTGTGTGTCCTTTCTCATTGCAAAGTGCACATGTTGCTACACTATTACGTTGTTTCTTGCATTCTCTTGTATGGTGTTTACCAGCACACTTGACACATCTTGCTTCTCTGCTGCAGACGTTTTTTGTGTGTCCAAGCTGCTGACAGTTAGTACATTGGGGAATACTATTGTTTTTTAGGCGGTTCTACGGTTATCTTGCAGTCGACAAGTTCTTTGATGTTATAGATTTCTTTGTTGTTTTTCTTTTGCACAAGATCGACATAAAACAATGGAAATACCTTAGTAGTTTTTTCTCCGCTTTTGTTTATAGACTTCTGGACGATAGAAGTGATGACAGCTACTTCATGACCTAAGACATTTATGTCTTGCTTGATGTCATCATGCTTGGTTGACGCTGGTAATAAATTAAAGGAAAATTTTACTCTAGCAATTCTTAATTGTATTACTGAAGACAGTCAAGGGGTTTTTACCGTAAAGCAATTTCAGTACACGTCCTTTTTAAAGCTGGTTTTAAATATTAAAGATTAATTAATGCGAGAACTTGCATCGTTTTCTGTATCTGTAGAATAGCGTCCAGTAGCAATGCGGGAATAAGGAATAAAACCAAACAACTATGATTAAAACTAAAACTTACAAGCCATGTTGTACTTAAACTTAATTTTCCTAAATAGTGCCTTAACACCTTTCACGGTATTTTGTAGTTCTTAGATATCGAACAAGAATGTGACCAAAGTAATTTTACTGCCGCATCTGAACTTGTTCTAGCGCTTCTAAAGAAAGAAAAATTAGTAAAGAATCAAAGTTTTGGAACCCGTACTTCAATTTCGACACCCAGGAATCTGGAATTAATTTTATAACTAATAGTATCGATTTCGGAATCCATAGACTAATCCTGAAATTGATCTCAAAGTGTTTTTCTTTCTATTATTTATTAAACGCAACACACACTCAAGACCACAACGTGTCAGTTGTTCGTAAAATTACGGACTAACTAAAATAATTTGACAAGGGGTCAATTCCCAATTAAAATACGAGTATATCTAGACTTGGCCTGAGGTTTTGCAATAAACACCTATTTCATATGGTATAAACCACAGTAAAGTAATAAAGTATAAGAATTATAAACTCGGACTATTGCTTTGCAATCCCGGGATCTCAAACTGCTAAACTGACTGTTTTGGTGGAATCCTGGTGTTGTGTTTTCTAGCCGCAGTTCACAATTTATAAAAATCTAATTCAATAGATGCTACCAATGAACTCTACGAAGATGTTGGTTTTATATGAGTTTATGTAAGTTTAATTGATAAACAAAACAGCTTTATCAATTTCAGATCTTGCATGAAACTTAAGAGTAAAAGTCAAATAGATAAGAACTGTAAATTTTTAAATTTTATGGCCGACCAGCATTTTCATCCTAAAACAATTAAAAGTAAACTTACAATCTACTAAAACAACTTAGATTTTGGGTTACAAAGACTTAATTTACCAAGTCAAAGAGAAAAACATTACAAATCAATGAATGAAAATCGTTTTGCCATCTTTGTTTTCAAGCTTATTCCAACTTAACCTGAACTAAATCAGGTGAATTTTACAACAATCGTTTTTCTTCAAATAAACGAAAATTTGCTAGAATCCAAACTCCGATAGCTACACCTTTGTTAAAATCTTAAAAAAATTAGAATTCTTGACTTATTGCTTTTGAGGTTGCATACGAGGTACAAATTAACATTTGCACAAGTTCATAATTTGAAATGCTAGCTGAACATTCTGCAATATAGGAAGCAGAACCTTTTCATCTTTTTTCCAAAACAAAATTTACCTTGGAGGGTCGCGTTTAACAAACGCATTGAGATTTCTAGATCTTCACTTCACTTTCACTATCGCTGGATGTGACCAGCACAAAATTAATTTTGTGTGTACGACACTTAGGTTACCTTGACCAAAAAACAAAGAAATTGCATCATTACGTTTTGTACGTATATTCAAAGACTTAATCCATAAGGTCCCACATTGGTAAATTCTTCGAAATCACAGAGCACATGTTTATGCTAACTGAATTCTTGCAAAAACTTGAAGACTTAAAACAACTTCATTTTGAATAATCCAGTTTGTTAACAAATTGTAATGCTAAAATCTGTACCAACAAAATTATTTCACTCGAGATAAAAAATGTTTAACAAACAGGCAATTTCATTTTGCTAAGCGGGGATGTTTATCATCAGTTTTGGTCTTTGCCTTAGGCTGAAGATCAGGAGCTTTCGTGGTCGAATCAGCTTGTATAAAAATAAATCAATCAACGAAAACTAACGTTCAAGCAAAAATTTACCAAATAGTTTAGTTTATACCTTTAGGTTGTGAAATTCTACCCCTACTGTAACTTAAGACCAAAAAAAACCTACACACAATTGCAAGCTTATAAATTTTTATCTCGATTGGATCTTGCTGAAAAGCATCAAAGAAAATCTGAAATTACCTTTAAAGTTAGACTGAACTTCCTGAACCCGGAAGTAATAATTCAGTAGCTATTTGAAAATTGAAAACGATTCAGAGGCAACTTCTTTTAAGAATTCTAGGTTTTGAGAACTTTCTTCTTCTTTCTAGTAGAAATTAACAAAAGGTAAGTATTTTGACACTGAAGAGATCTTTGGGGTTATGTTTAAATTATTAATCAAAAATCAGAATTGAGTTTCACTGTGGTTTTCCAAGTTTAAGTTGACGTTAGAACTCATTACTGCTCTTGATAACACGTTTTTCATTGTAACGAGCTCTAAGATCGCTTGGAGTAAATAAAATTACCAACTGTCCGTTTTTTCCCTGTTAGAACAAACTTGATCGATTATTGGGCTAATTGAACTTATTGAAAAAACATTGGTGGTTGGCGTCTTTTTGGTCTAATTTAAACTAATTTTTATTTGATTAAACTTGTAGATCTTTAGAACCACATAACTCAGTGGTTTGAAGATTATGACGTCCGGAACGATATTAGAAGATGGAGGTTCAGGGCCTGTCCAAGTTGAGAATTTTTCAAACTAATTTAAAATTCAGAGTAATTTTTAACTTTGATTTAATTAAGTTAGTAGTGCAAAACTGACTTTTGCTTTCGATATTAGATTTTATCGAGCTTGTAATAGTCTATCTTATTAATAAAAATTCTTACCGCCAATATGAACTGCAAATTAGACTAATACTACCATCATTTGGACTTTGAGAATTGTCTAGCAATTTGGTGTAATTAATATTATTTTGTCATCTCTAAAAACTCTCAAAGGATATAAAAAATGCTCTCATCTTTGTATAAATTATAATTTTTTTAAAAGTAGTAAAAACAGTTTGTATGTTCTTAAAGTGATCCGAGTTAATCTTTGTAAACTTAAGAGTTGTGTGTGTTCAATGATTAGTTTTAATTTTTTTCAAGAGTAAAATCATTTTATGGTATCAGTAGCAATACAACCATTTTTTAAAAGAGCATAAAAATATTTTTAACAATTCAAGTATAATTTATAAAGCACATAAAAGTATTCATAATTTCTGCCAAAAATTCTAATGAAACTGACCCCTTTTTTGATATAATTACTTTATTTCATATTATGCTTTGGTTGACTGAAGCTTTTGTTTATTTAATTTTTGTACACCCCATCTTATAGCACATTTTCGTAAAAGTATTATAAAAAATATTATGAATGAAAGCAAGGGACTACCTGTATGTATTTTTATGGTTTCATTAAACTGTTATTCGGGCTTTTAAAGTACATGTAGACGGCGGCGGTGGGTAAATATCTAGTGGTGAGTCAGAAATGTATATGTATGTATATGAAAGTGACTCGACGCGATGCTTCTCGTTTTTCACTATTGCCTGTTTTCGCATTTTCTGTAATATTGGCAAAATGAAAGACTTTTTAGCACATTCGTAATTTAGAATTTGTATATTAACTTACTGTGGAAATTACGAAATAAAATGTTTTCATTTTTGAGATTAATCTTTTTTACACATGTTTGCTTTTTTTGTTTGCTATATTCAATTTTAAATATTACCCACAATATTAAAATGCCATAGGTATCCACATAATATTATTATCATTATTATGTATGTGATGCTATATTAATTAAATCCTGTTTTAATTAGATAATTAATTTTTTTTGTATATTAGAGCGACTTCTCAATATAACAATGACTTGAAGAAATTAAAAAAAATTAATTAGAGTAAACAATCGAAATCTATTGCTAATGTGTTCACAATTGATTTTACAAGTGAGAAAGCTGCAAGTGTATTTCAATAGTTTAATAGATTCCTTTTTGATAAAAGAGGTTTCTTTGAGTGGTTTGTCGAATAGTGTATACAATGATACTCAAATTTCTAAACTTTGAGCATTATAGACTTCAATATACATAGAAAACTACAAAAATAACTTTAAATGTTAGGATAAATAATTGAAAATAGCTTACACTTAAGATTTCTGTGTGACACAAATGCTTCAAACTAAGAGGTTATACACAAAATTAATTTTGCAAGAGATTTTAGATTTTTATTATAAACAATCAAAGTTTCAAACTTAGTTGTTCGTCTTTTAAAAAATGGTAAATTATATTTTTAGTAACTATCGTCCAATTTCCATCATTTCATGGGCAGATCAATAAATTGGTGAACTTTATTACTCCAACTTTATAATAATCATATTTGATATGTCCTTGACTTCACTTCAATTTAATAAGTTTGTATTTTGTATTGTATTTATTTATATACCTTTCTTACTTGATTTGTACATATAACTAACAAAATATAAATTAAATAAATCACAGAAACTATAACTTTGCAAACTTAATTTTAACAAATTTTTGGAAAAGTAGAAATAAACTTAATTTACACCCTGCAGCTATAATTTATTGTAGAACAATTAAAATGTACTTGTTAAAACTGATGTTACGTACTCATTTCCCATGCAAATAGCTTTGACTGTTAAAGCACTTTCTTTTACTTAATATATGCATATTTTCTTTTAAAATGAAATAATTTTTTTATTTATGCATATTTTCAAATATTCCAACTTCTTTTATTAAAATGTTATTCCCCATGTAATTTTCCATTCTATTGCATGATATAAAATTATTCTTTTAGAATTGCAAAATGATAATCAAACGACTTTAAATTCATTTTCTGATCAATACGGGGGTGTTTTCTCCCTTTCTCCAAGCAAATTAAATTTTACATAACGCTATTTTTAATTAACTAACTTAATATTTAAAAAAGTAAGTTAAGCTAAGCTTTTTAAACTAAAGATAGCATTAATAATTCTTTGAGAAAGTTAATTCAATAATTTCTTGGAGTGTTACAGATTTCCATTTGCAAATTACAAAATTAGTGTTATCTCTCAGTTACATTTCCACCTTTTATACCCCTTCACAAATATTTCAATTAGTCCGTTATGTAACTGAGGTGAAAACAAGTTTTAACGTAAATTTAAATTGCAGAATATTTATACAGTGCAGTTCAAGATTGACATGAAAATAATATTCTCCTTTTCTTATTATAAAACATATGTATGTTTGGGCAACTTTCTGATTTTTTTAAATACTAACTTGATTTTGCCAAAATTTCTAAAACCACAGCAATATATCTAATTTTGCTAAATTAGAATGGAATATTTTGTTTACCTCACACATAATGTAAAAAAAGTACTTGAACTTTTTTTAAGTACAAGCACTATAATTATCTCATTTTATTGTGAATAGTAATAGAACTACTACTTAGACTGTTATAATTTCCTGGTGTGAGAAACAAATAGAAGACAACAATAAATTCGAAGACAGTATTAGAAACAATACTAATAATTATCCGGACAGATGAATTAGGAAAAATTGGTTTAAATACAAATTTATAAATTTAGCTATTAAAATTATATTTAAGTCTATTTTATTTCTTAGTTTCAGCTATTTTAGAAATAATAATGTTGGTTACCTTGTTTGTGATTTGTAAAAACTCAGAAATTGTATCAATACTACAAATCGATTAATTACTATGGACCATTCAATATCGACATAAGTCATCGCAAAAATTGGGGGAATTCTGATTTTTTAATATGTTGTTCGGACCCCTACGACTAGCATAAATACAAACATCAAAATTTTCGCTCTTGTTTTTGTTTTCTGATCACATCTCCTAAACTATGCATTCTACCAAAAACGTTATTCATATATTTTTTATAGAACACTATATTGGTTACAATTGACGACCAGGATGGGCTCTGTACCTCCATTAGTTACCGAGACACGGCTTTTCAAAGATTGGCAATCTTTCCCAAAAAGAGACATTTTCTCGTTACGGCTATGTTTGGAGCTAAATATTAGGAAAAAGACTTATCCTACAATAAATGCTATTGACAAAAATCTTTAGGAAATTTAACTAGCTTTAATTTAAGAGCACGACGGTGCCGATAGGCCAAACAGTTTTCTCGAAAATGGCTAAGAAACAAAAAATGGAAAAATCAGATTTTGTATTGTATTGTACACGATAACCTGGGTTTATTGTGAATAACAAAAATGCATATAATAATGATCATAATAATAATACATTCTCTTCACTCCTCAGTGAGCCTACAATTTTGCTATGTTAGAGGGACCTGGTTCGAAATATCCTTCGGGATCACTAATAGGGGAAGGGCAGATGACTTCCTGTGGTGTTTTCCTGCAATCTTCGTCGTCGTTGTCATCCATATCGATCGGTGCACCATTGGCGCAAGACTGGCCTCTGCACAACTTGCAGAGTGCCGAACATGTGAGGCCCGCTTTTCGGCAAGTGCAGACCCCAGACCACCTTTTTTTGCACTTGCACGACAGCATTTTTAGGAGCGATTGAAGGGTTTAGGCCATTGTCGTAGTGATGAAGAGTAGTCCTAGATCGCCGGTAGACCAACCCGTCGTTTGGGGTTTTTTCCGCCCTCAACCATTTCTGTACTTGATAGTAAATGCTAAACGCGTGGTACTTTGCAGCGTCTTTGATGGGAGAGAGGCGAGCAAGATTCACTTTGTCTGTGGCTGCCGACTTGACTGACTCCTCCATAGATAGCCACGAGGCTTCTCACTAGCTGTGGCTATCGCCTCCTGGCTGGAATTTGCTTGCAAAAATATTTTTGCAAGTTGTATTAAGCGGGGGTTTTTTTGGAAAACGCCGCACCATTTTGTCTTCCCCTACCAGAATAGGGTAGCGGTGGTGTCACAGCCACTGAAAGCATGAAGAAATGGCGCGAATCCTTGTGGGTATTCAGGGTCTTCATAGGCGAATGAGGTAGTGGAAAAGTGGATGCACCCAGACCCACCTCCGTCGTTTTTCTGGAAGTACACGTTCTTAGAGGTGGAATGAATCCACATCCTTCGCAATCACATTTTCATAGGATCAACTTTTAGAGAGAGCAGTCCTGACTATATCTGCGCGAGCACCTTCTACAGACTGTTTGGTTTCAATCCTCTATTTATTGAACTTAGTGCAGATGGCGTTTGTTTTGGTCATTAGCAAGAACTTTTTCTTGGGGTACTTTAATTAGTGCCGACTTCTCAAACTGTATTACACTGGTAAAGAGAGCAGCATAGCGACGTAACCGTTTAGATGTTTTTGTGCTCCTGAAGGCTGCATCCCGTCGAAAATCACTGCAATATTTCTCCCAAAATGATTGAACACGTAGCTGATGCATCCTGCCACAATTGTTCTGACTGAGTCATTGCGATGCCAGACAACCTTGTGGATCAAATAACTACCACCCACCAGGACGAATGTTGTGTTTCTTGTGATGATGTTTTCAGGAAGTGGAGTGAATGAAAAGTAAAAAAATGACTTTGTTCGTTGTCGCATTCTCTTTTTTTGTCAATATTTAGCTCTAAACATGACCGTAACAAAAACATGTCACTTTTTGAAAAGAATTGCCAACCTTTGAAAAGCCGTATTTCGATAACTAATGGACGTACAGAGCATATTTTGGTTTCAAATAGTAGCAAATCAAATATGCTTTAAAAACGACAGGAGTAATATTTTCGGTAGAACGCATAGTCTAGGAGATATGATCAAAAAACCAAAACAAGTGCAAACATTTCGCTGTTTTTTGGCCACTACGCAGGTAGCACAAGTTTTTCGGGGTTGCAAATCTGGATTTATACTTCTCGTAGGGGTCCTAACAACACATTCAAAAATTAGAGCTACCCTAATTTTTGCGATGTTTGCCTTTTTTTATGTCGATATTGACTGGCCTACTAGAAATTATACTCTACCAAGTTTAATACATTTTTGTAGATTGGTGTGAGGATGATTGAAAACTAAATTCTTCCAAATATCTATACTCTATAGGTAAGCTACTTTCGAAGGTACACAATTAATTATTACTAATCAAAATAAAAACCATTACTGTGTAAGGAACATTTAATATTTCCAGAGATAAATATATTTTCTGTTCTTATTTCAGCAAAATCTGGAACAAAGTAAATATAAAAAAGAAATTTAAAAAATGAATTAAACAACAATTGAGAAAAACAATGTAATTACCTTCCATAAAAGAGGTCTTTAAAGTGCTTCTTACAGGTGAGGCATAAAATTGTTAGAAGGTACAAGTGCTACTGTTTTTGTTATATAAAATGATGTGATTTCAATAGAAAAATGTTTATTTACACGAGATCTTATTATATTCAGTTTCACTCGTTTAAACAAGAGTGCCTAGGCTCAAAATATTTCGCAAATTTATAAATTCAATATTTATTATAGTAATAATTATGATCCAGTTAATTTGATATTGATACCATCGCAATATGTGTATTGATATGGCTTTTTGATATTATTTAGCAAAATTGAGTAATATTTGGAAAAATCTAGAAAGTTGTCCAATAGGGTGGAACTTAAAAACGAAGTTTCGAATTTGATTTTGTAATAGTGAAAATTCTTTTTCTTTTTAACTTCATATTACAAAAATATTTTGCTTTTAAATTTCAAATGATATTTACCGATGCTGCAAAGCCTCTTAATCTCTAAAAATATGTAAAAAAACGATAATTGCATTAAAGCTACTTTAAGGTTATCAATAAGTTTATATTATGGAAAACATAAAATAGAGTCCTATAATAAAGAGAATAGTTTAGTTTAGATCACGTGCAAAAGATGGTGACACTTCACTGTAGCGATATTTAACCTTAGTCGGCGCAGCCGGACATTGGCTCTCATTGTGTCTGTTTTACTTGAGTGCGAGTCACAACAGGTTAGTACGAGTTAATGCAAAATAGTGTTTGTGTATTTATCAGTTTTTCTTTGATTATTTTTATTAAACGATCAGTGACGAATATGACAATGTCTGCTAATGTACCTGAAACTAGAAATTTGGTAAAGTGTTCTGTGTTTGGTGAACCAAAACAATTAACTTTAGACAGTCGTGTATTGTCAATATACAAAGATGTTATGAAACATTGTTTATGGGTTCAGTTTAACTTAATCTTCCACGACTCGCGCTATATTCTGTAGCATTAGTGCTCGCGCCTGGTCTAGCAGACTTCTGCATAAAATCGGCTTTAAAGGAATTAAATATTATAGAGAAACATTCTTCTCAAGATGAGAGAAGCAGCTGTCGTCAAGTTGTGATCTGTTAGCAGCTTGTTTATGAGTGGAAAGGACGTGAAATAGTTATCACAGGTAATATTTTGTCCAGTGCCAAAAATGAGAGAAGCAAATCTTAACACGATACTTAGAGCATTATTTGAAAGAGAAAAGCGCCCTTCAGGTTGTTTTCCAACGTACACTTTAATGTTTTGGGTATGTAGCATTTCTGCGTCAACCATGGAGAAAATTTTTATTCCATACTTGTTGGGTCTCGAAGGGATGTATTGCCGGAATGAGCACCGACCCCTAAATGCTGGCAATTGTTCATCAATCGTTGCAAATGGACTAATCGTGTAGCACTTTTTACAGTTAGTAACAAAACTGTCAAATAACTGTCTTATTGGCGCAAGCTTATCTTTAGATTTCCTTTCGTTTCGCGTTATTTTGTCATCCAAACGCAACAGTCTAAGTAAAAATAAAAATCTCTCTTTAGACATCGTCAACATCATTACTGTTTTTCTCCCAGAGATCATCAACATTAAAGCAGCTGCTCCGCAAAACTCCTGCCAGATATAATGGGCCTAGTAATGCCTTTATTTCAACTAGGTCGGTGCTCTACGCATCCCATGGTCTGGAAAAGTTATCTCTCTGTGACTGATCCTTTTGTTCGTATTTTCAACAAGAATTTCCAATATTTCATCACAGAAGAATAAATTCCAATATTTGTATACAGTATTTACACTTTTAGCACAAGGTATTTATTAGGAATATTATGTTTATTCCAAGTGGTTCTCCTATCTTTTCCAAGAAATGCTGATGTACGTGGAACTTTTAGCGGACGTTCAGCACATTCCACTTTGAAGTCTCCTTCTTGCTTGTTATCCGTTTTTCCGTTCTTTTTCCGACGTTGTTCTCCTCGGGGCCAGATTCTTCATCAATAAGATCTTTTCCTTCTTTTTCGACTTCTCGAAGAAGTCGTAAAAATGATCCTGTTCCACCTCGTAAGACATCTAGATGTGTATCTAATTAGTATGCTACACCAGAGACCGATAAAAGTCAGAAACGTACCTTGAAAATTAATAGAATTTAGTCAAACACAAAATTAAAGATAATCTAACACAGTAATGTTACAACTCGCGCCGGGTCTGACAGACTCTTAACGCAATCTTCGACTAAAAATAAACAGCTTAGACGTGGGGCTTCTTGAGTCAACTCGTAAACTAAACATCGAAAGCTACTTTGTCTTTCAGCCTCCTGTCTCACATCACCACCAAATAAACTGTACAGACATTTGCGTCGGGTCTGTGAGACTTGGTGCGAGTCGTGGAGGGTTAAAATCTGTCAACTGGAATCGGAAATCTACTGTTTCTGAAAATCGCAGGTTGTTGTTGATGTAATTAAAAATATATGGCTCAGAGTTTCAATTCCAACAATTTCTGATACACGAATCGCAAAAATGATCAAAGACTATCATGATAAATGTCAAAATTTAAAGAAGAGTATTAAGAGTAGAATTCAATATAAAATTGCAAAATCTTAGGCAATCGGTAAAGAAACTTTCTGATGTAAGCTTTTGTAAGTGCAAAGACTTTTCATTGTGTAAATGCACCAGAGTTTGTCGTGTCCCAAAACAAGAAGGCAACTTTCTCCAAGACCAAAAAGATAAAAGGATGATGGCATAGGATCAATGGATATAAAAACTTCGCAGAAGACGGGAAAATGAATTATCAAGCAAGAAAAAAGGTATTTTAAAACAAGAAAGTGACGTATTGATGGCTGATTCGCCATCTGAAGAAGATAGCCTGAAAGTTATCGGTACAATCGGTAGCTCTACTAATCCTGAATTTGACAATCAACCATCTACCTAAACTAGCAGCGGAACTGAAAAGAAAGAACAAGCTCAAGGCTTTCATCTACCTGCACTTGCCCTGGCAGTCGAAAGAACAGGAATATCAGACAGAGCAGCAACTATTATTGCAAACGCCACCTTAAAAGGCATGGGTCTTATTCTGATAATAATAAAGAGAAGGTAATTGACAGACGGCCTTAAGAAGACAAAGAGAAAAGCTAAGATAAAATTGAAGAATGAGTTAATTTTAGAAGGCTTGTACTTCAACGACAAAAAAGATAACACCATTAGAACTGAAGCAAAGAGAAAAAGAATATATCGAAAAATCATTAAGGAAGAACATGCGGTCTTAGTGCAAGAGCCAGGATCAAAGTATATCGGTCATACTTCACTAGCATCTTCCTCTGCTAATAATATAGCCAATGAAATTTTGGTGTATTTTCAAAATAGCGGTACTTCAAATTTGAAGCTGATTGGGTGCGATGGAACCGTCGTAGATACGGGACGTAAGTCTGTAGTTATCAAAATATTGGAAACAAGACTAAAAGGACCCCCACAATGGATAATTTGCTTATTACATGCAAATAAGCTTCCCTTCAGGCACTTATTTCAGCAACTCGATGGG
>VTPC01003286.1:0-23195 GCA_011009095.1 Ignelater luminosus
TATTGCAGTCTTAGACAATCTTGACAAGCGCCAAAATCCATGAAGACTGTGCGGGGGTCATTAGACAGAAGCCGAACTTGAGGCTTCTAATACTAAAGCCTTAGTAAACATAACTTTACGGTGAAAGAGTTTGTTCTGAGAAGAACCTCGTATTAGCAAACTGGTTGTTGGATAGTGATAATGTGAAAATTACCAAAGAGTTTTAGGAAGATGATATAGTAAATTTAGTGTGATTTCGTAGAGATCCCAAGTCTAATAAGTTCTAATAAACAATAATTTCAGAAAGTAAAGTCTGTGCTTAGCCCAAAGCGTTCAAGAAATCTGTTTCATGTTTTTAACATACAAATCAATCTTCTCCTTGGAGGAAGAAAGAAAATGCTACGCGTTTCAAAGAAAGGATCACCATGTATAATTATCTTTGAAGCTTAAACTATAATAATATGCAAGATAACCATATTTCTGCTATTAAGACACGCTACCATTGTAATGTCAAATAATTAGACCGGATATGCCTTTGATACTAATTTAAAATTAATAACAGTATTATTATTATTTTTTTATTATTATTATTATTTTCCTCAAAAAGATTAATTTGTTATAAGAAAAAAAGTTAGCTACATCTTTGATTTATTGCTTTTTAACTACTGACTTTAGGCATATTTTTAGCGAGATATCAAGCGAAACGCGATTTATTCATATTTCCCGTGATGTGTTAGTATTTAACGTTATTTAATAAATTTAAAATGCGTAAATGCTCATTTAAATATGGATTATTAATATCTTTTATTATAGAATTTATGCATTCTCGCTGGTGCTTTATGTTACCTTATACCACATATGTCAGCCTGTGGCAACATGTATGCTAATATAATCTATAACTATTTGTGTGGGCGATTGCATAATAGTAAAGCAGAGCAAATGTTTAGCTTTAAATACTGAACGCCAGTTACATAGTATGCTAAATTAATAATTTACGATTATGTTCTGTATGATGAATATTATACGATTTCCTTATTAGAAATGAGAGAATATATATGAAGCATTGTGTTACAACAGCACAATAAAGACCATTTTTATAAATTGCTATTCATCAAGAAATAAAAAATTGATTAGCATTATTGTTGCAATCGACGAGGTCATCTAGATAGTTTTAAATTTATACGCTTTGTTCAGTTTTGTTTCTTTATGGCGTGAAATACACCGTAAGAATTAGACAATAATTTGTAATTTTTCATTAGTGATCTCTATCAGAATGTTTGCCATATATGGGTTTATTGCAAATGTAATATTTTCACTAAAAAGGAAACGGAATGCAACGAAAGCATTTAAAGGAAAATTGTATGATTCATAATATCAATGTAACATAATACCTAAACGGAGACATTTACATTTAATGAAATGCATTGACATTAATTTACATTAGAAATGTATGTATATACAGGATGGCTATAATATATTAAAAGTACAGTTTAGTAGCTTATTATATGTTTAATGCACGTAAATGCTTCAGATTTGTTTTACTATCCCTAATTACTTATAGATGTTTTTGCTGACATCTGCATACATTTAGAATAAAAATATTTTGATTACACTCCTAAGTAAGCTTTTCTTTTTGATGAAATTTATCAAGTTTTTTACGACGAGTAGAAAAAAATAGAGACATTAAAGTTAAAAAGTTAAAAAAAACATTGGACAAACAGAAACCAATAGAGATAAAGATCGCTCAAATGACACAGAAGAAATTCCACTTAGATCAAATAGATCAGCAATCAGGTGATTAGGAAATGAGAAACTTATCATTGAAAGTTACACTGTTAATCAAAGGGACAAATTGTATGAACTTGAATTTAGGTTGATAACAAATGCAGATCCAAAACTGATACTGATCATGGCGAGAAAAGGCTATAGTGATGATGAAATTAGAAAGAGACATTCAGCATAACTGAGAATCCTTTTCAAGTTTAGCCAGACACACATAGAATAATTTTGGACGAAGCTCCTCTGCACTGTGTCTAGGTTACAAATACGCATTGGACTCTCTTTTATTAAAAGATATCAATTCAAGTTCTCAACTTGTCCCATAGTACAGACCTCATTCTCTCATATCTCTCACATTCCCCAAAAACTATAAAAAGTTTCTTTGTCTTTTACAATTTATGGTAAACAGGGTATGAGCGATAGGTGTCTGCATTTCTTCATAAAATGCAACAAAGTGTCAGGACTCCAATTAGAAGATATTTAAATCATCAGGACTGACATGCCTGCCTGTAAATCCCCACGAAACGTTATGATATCAAGCAGGTTTCCTCTGTTCCAAGTTTCTTGTTGCTATGAATCTGAAAGCCCAGACGAGTCAAAACTCCTTCTTTGGGGTCGAGCCTTTCCAAGACACCTTCACATTTCTAAACAACAAAATGTTTTGTTCTGACCGGATAGACTGCTTTTAGTACCACCTGGTTGTCTGAGCAGATATAAAATTTCTGCACTTTCTTGCACATCTATTTTCCATATATCGCCTGCTCCAAATGTTTGTTTGATAGCGCAGTAATTATTTGCCTCGATTACTTCTTTTTGTGTCAAATTGGCTTATATAATGGCAGACGTATTAGGAAAAACTAACTTTTGAGCAAAAATCTAGCCAACTAATTAAAAATATGCGAATGTATTCGAGCCAATTCGGAGCAGGGAGGCAAGTTTGCTCACCCTTACTGTAGATAACTGGACTATTCTGGAATAACCTATATTTATTCCTTTTTCAAGTCATAATTCTGTGTCTTACATTTTGAGGACCAAGCTAGTAGTATCTCGAGTGGTACTGTAGAGATCGTTCTTACTGCGCCGATTTTGCCTGAAGAGGCTTATCATTGAATCTTAATCAGTCTTTGCGTGATGGTGATACGCTCTACACTAGACCATTAGATCACTGAACAGCACTCTACCTTTCGTCTCTTGAAAGTGCTCTCCAAGGCAACCCCTAAGTACTTGACCTCCTGAGTTAGCTCTCTCGTTATACCATCTTGATAATCTGTGTATGTTTATTCATAGAAGTCGTCAGCGATTAGACACTTCATCATAAATCAGATGTCTATCTGACTCTCTTCTAATGCTTCTTTCTTTAAATGCTGACTTGTGTAGGAATCACTTCTTCGGTCAGCAGAGCTTTGCAAATTGAAACTGTAACAAACCTCTTGAAAATCATTAATTACTTATTGATTAAGTATTTACTTTCCAAAATAGATAGCTTTTTTACTTTAGATTTTCGTTTCTGTCTTTAATACACATAAACATATCAAATTAACTTTTGACAACCTTCAGAACTGTGTATGACCCATTAAAGGCTCTTGTAGTTCAACCGTCGTGCTGGAAGCTTATTAGGGCTGGTGCACACTGTACAGTCAGTAGCCAATACATAGGCCTGACGTAAATTTTTCCTGATCTAAACTATGCTGTGCTGGTTTCAAGTTTAGCTCTTGCATTTTACTCTTGCAGATCTTGAAACCCATTAGTATTGCCTATTGCAACTGGTCAAATCCAAATTTATTGATCTCCTGTTCTAATGTAACTGTATTCCAGTATCCAAACTTTGCAAAATTAAATCGGCAAAATTTGCTATGCAGTCATCATCAGTTTCTTTTGTTCTGTGGTTGGGAGCTTCCAATAACATGGTCTCTATAGTCACTCGAACGGAGTTTCCACATGGAGAATCTTTGTCAGTATTTCTGAGTTCAGAAACACATAACATCATTGACTGAAATGATCCAGAAGAGAGTTTTCTAAGAAAGAAACGCCTTCTAGCGTTGGAAAAATTATTAGGACATCCTGAAGAAGATTTGTGCATCTGATTATCTTTTGTATAATCCTTTTCAGTTGATTTTTAAACCGAGACTTTGTCACCTTAAAGACATTTTTATGGTAATGCACAGATTTATAAAACAAAAGAAAACAAAGAAATCAATAATATTGAGGGAAGGAGAAAAAAAGAGAAACTTTTTTGTTGGCCTAGCAGAGTTCTTTTGCTCAATTCATTTTAGATCTCACCGCTTTTCAATTTTGGTGAGTTTCTTGACAGGTCAAGAATCATTCTATACAATCTTAGAACGAAATTGTGATTCAAAAGTCAAAGAACTAAATTTAAATTTTTCTGTAATACGAGTGAGATTTTTATCTTTCTAATTACCTTTTTCAGAAATCACGTGAATTCTCAGCCTTAAAGCGAAACCTCGAACGTGTACAAAAAATATTTTTAGGTTAGATAATTTTAGAACTGCCTGTATATAGAAAAAAAACACGAACAATTTGTTGCGTTCATAAGCTTTATAGCTCTACTTCAATCGGATATCCTTGAAAAGCTTAATTCATGTCGGGTGCTAACGTTATGCATTTCTTAAGACTTAAATGACAATCTTATATCTACCTTAAAAGGCAAACCAGAACTTATTACCGCAATTATCACTTTCAATAGCATTCATTCATGACATCAATTACTTTATTGCTTTCATTAATTCTTTATATTTCACATTGTGCTTGTCTCTAAACATAAAATATGCCCTTTTTATTAATAACCCACCCAGTGGGCGGTTTTTAAAATTCGATCCATAATTCCAGTTAGAATGAGTAAGTAAAAAATAATTAATGTCCGACAAGCTGCCTTGTTTCTGCTAAAAACTAACTTCTAAACCAGCAGGTATTAAAAATTGTAACTACTTTATCTAAATCTCAACCTTATATTGTTAGAAATAATTTTAACGCTGATAAATAATAAATAACACGAGTGTGAATTAATTCTCTATTCAGAAATAATTGTTAGTTTTGATTTTGAAAAATCTCTGAATATTATTTAAATTTTTCTTAGAGCCCATTTAAAAATAAATAAAAATAAATTTTGTTTTTAGTTTGGCAGGAAAAAATTGGGTTTGTTTTTGGCTTCTGTGTGGTTTCAAAATAAATAATTAGAAATTTTAGACATTTAAAATGTTTCAAAATGAGGTTTTTGTAACTGTGTTGGTTTGCACAACAAATTCCAGATTCATCTTACTCAGATACAAATATTTTATAATAAATATTTACAGTTTTATTTACACAAAAAGTTAATCGTTCATCCAACAATTTCAACTTTTCATTGTTAGAATTGCATTTTGATACTTTGTAATACTTATGGTTTATTTATTATCATTTCTCTGCAAAATTTATATTTTACAAACATTCTAATTTTAAATTAAAATGCAAATTTGCCTTGATTTAAAATTGCAAGGCATTGAAGTCTTTTTTCGGCGTGGAAGATACCAGGTTTGTAATTAAGTAACTTCTTAAATCGTTTTAATTTTAAATTTGCAAAAGATAATTTTTTGTTAGAATTACTTAATTTTTAAAAAATAATTTTTAAAATATAAAATGCTAGTTAGTCAAATAAAAATTTTCTGTTAAAAGCTGAAAATTAATCTAGTGATAATAAACAATAAAAAATATTAAAACATTTGAATTCATTCACTCGTAGTCTGCAGTTTAGTCTAAAATTAAAATTTTAATAAAACAAGAATTTTGTAGAAACCTTACTGTTAAATTATCTGTTTTGTTCTTTATTTATCTTTAATTATCAGAGCGATTCCACTTTTACAGCTGTAATGTGTTTTCTAGTTAATCTTACTTCATTATAGATTTTGGTAGCAAATTGATCAGAGTTAGATTTTTATCACGATTCGTGGGTTGTAGATTAGATTTCATCTTTAATTATTGTGTGATCGTCGTCTAAGATCTGTGTCTTAGTGATTGTAAAGGAGTGTTTATAATTTTATTAAGTTGTACCAAGCCTCAAACAAGCGAGGGTAAGTAAATTGTGTTCCTGCTTAAGTTTCATTGCAATTCATGTCAAATCTTCAAATTCAATTGAAATTCTTTAAGAATACTTGTTATTTAAGTTCACTTAAATGCATTTTTATGAGTTTTTGAATGGCTTGACGGTTTAGTTAAGGTTTTCTTATTAAACCTTTTTCTTAGTTTTATGTCATGATTTAAAGAAAAGAATTAAGAGAGTTTAGAGTACAGTGCTGTAGTTTCTGTAATTTGGTTTTTGGTAAGTCTGTTTTATTGTGTGCCTTTAATTAACGTTTCTTAAGTGTGTTTTTTGAAAATATTGGTATTAATTAGGAACAACTAGCGCCCGTTTTTGTTTTTTAATATACGTATTAAATAATTGTCTTTGGTGCTTTATTGTATGTATAATCTCCTTATCCTCACTCAAGGCCACCTACTGAGTTTTACCCGGATTAAGACCATTAGAGTGTTAGTTACCCTAGAGTAAATCTAAATGTAACTCAAGGTTACGTTACAAACCATTAGCACCCTAGGTAAATTGCAGAGCTTCTAAAAAATAAAATTTCTTAAAAATTACTACTTTTTCGGTGTTCTGTACAATTGATAATTTCTCTATCTAAGAATGCCTTGTAGCACATTTTGTCTTAATATTTACAAATAATCTACAATCTTCCTATAATGTTACTAAACTTACATTCTTGGAACTTTCTACTACAGGAAATGGCGCGTACATTATTTGATGATAATGAAGACGCCAATGCTGTTTTCCGCTTCCTTTATTATAAGAACAATCTCATCTTTAGCCGGTTAAAGATATTGTGTGAAACGATGTTGATTAGCTAGGTGTGACATTTCATGATTTAAACTCACTGTGGGATCTTCTTTGGTCACCTTTCTTTAAAGATTTGAGAGGTGGTGAGCATCTACAAGAGGAATTTTTGCTAGGTCGCATACTTTTGCCGAAAAGGAAAAAAGGATTCAGTTAGGGTATTTTTCGGCAGCTAATATCTTATTTATGTGTTAGCTATTATAATTGAGCTTATTACTTGCTTACAGTTATTTGCTTTTTTAATTCCTATTGATCATTTATTTATAGTGAGACAGAGAGAAATGCAATAAATACATCTGAAAGCTTAACAAGTTTTAATCTGTAAAGATGATCCGGTTATATATTTAGAAGTTTATTAAGATCTTTTAAGAGCAAAGTATCTTTTGGTATTATAATTTAGAATCTCTCATGATTGATTTATTTGAGTAACTTTCTAATTTTTGTATCCGCTATCAAAGACAACCAACTAAGCTATAACGGTGAAAATCGAATTAGTGACTATTGTGCAACTTAATATGTACTGTGTATGTGTTTGCTGGTATATATTGAATTTATTATTTGCCGAATTAGAGATAACAATAGTTGCTTAGAAAATACATTTCTGTTCTAAATAATATTAGTAACATAACCTAGTTTTTAAAAACTTTAGTAGATTTTTAATATTATGAAGAGATATCGTCTTAAGTTTAAAGTTCATCCTTACATCAGAATATCTTAACTGGGTCAAGTAAAGTAATTTTATGAATTTTCCAAACCAGATGATCTTTATGAAAAAAAGCAGAACATCAAGCTGAACAACAACCAACGTACACATGAAACAAGTTATAATTAATTTTGCAAAGTCCATAATTGGATCAAGTTTACATCAGTTGAATAATTATATATCTCGGTTCTAAGCCGATCCATCTGCGCCCTCCTCTTTAGCACCTGTGTGTTGTATTACCATATCCCGCTAGACACAAACCCTCATCCTACACCTTCCGGTAGTTGCACCCTCTCTCGCATATCCACGGCTTTACATCCCTTCGTAGCTTCAGCCGCATCCGTTTCTATTTCCCATTCTCATCCGGTACCTGCACTTGCTAATTTACCCGCTCCGCGCGCCCTCCCTGTATATTATAACAACGACCTTAATATCGTGGAAAACCTGCTGGTTCGTTAATAAAGAATTTTTTCTCTTTCTCAGACTGAAATCGACGTTTTCTTAATAAGAAGGGGAAACGCTGAAGGGGAATTGTCGCGCACGAGATTGCAAAACTTCGTTATGCATATTAATTTTGATATATTTCGCTTTGTGTTTATTTGTAACATTGAGGTGATCAAAGAAAGCCGTTCTTAATCAACGTAGAAGATGAATTTGCTGGAAACACGCACATTTAATGCATTGGGAATTAATGTGGTTTGAAATAGCGCTAACCCGAAGATCTCTTGGTTATTACATTATCAGCGCTGTACATTTCTTGAAGGAAATTTAACAAACCTTAATTAAATAAAAATAATTTTAAAATCTTCTATCCGCTAATAATCATTAATAAGAAAAAGTTCATAGTTCGTGATCAAAATCAATGTCCATAGCTATCTTCTCAAAAGATCTGATTTATTTAATCTAATTGCATTAAGTGCAAGTTGTTTTAAAATAGAAAACAAACAAAACAGGAACGAACATTATCGTTAAGAGGAACAAGGTCAATATTATGACAATAAACTATGAAGATAAGTATCAAAATTCAATAGAAATTTATTGTACAAAAACTTTTTTTTTTGGTTACAAACTGTTTAGTTACTCGTATATGTATGTCAAGCAAAGCAGTTGAAGACTTGAATTACTCAATCGTTATAAGAGAAAACTGATGCCGTTTTTACAGATACTTTTCGATTTCCATCACCACGATTATGACATCAAATTGAACATTGCTGAATGCTTTCCATTTGACAAATCGTTTTATAAACGGTGTAAATGTTCTGCAGTTTTGTACAACCGAGCTCTTTGAGTTTTCAATTGTACGTTCGAACTGGAAATCGACACGAATAATAACTTGATGGTAATATTGTAGAACATGAATTTTTTTATTGTATTTGATTTTGACTTGACTTTTTATTTGTTACAGTTACTCTGACAATTAATGACGCAAACGTATGTGCAGAACATAACAGGAATACGTTTGGTATAAAAGATATGCTTACAAGAATATCAAATTTAAGACCCTGTGGCATGAGAAAGGTAATCTTATCTACGACTTTGAACTTGGAGTTTACTACTTATATGGATATTTATTACAAGGCGTTTATCACATACACAAACTAATACCAGATTATTTTAAAATTTTACGTCGTTATAATAATTTTGTGGATATATCTGGTTACCTTTTGTTTATTAAATCCTTTGTTGGAAATATTTCTTAGTTTATTTTGTACAATGTTTATTTTGACACACGTGATTTTTTGCCTTTGTTTATTGTAGAAAAAAATGCTATGCGAGGTCGAGCTTGCTTTAATAGGGGCTAATTTACATTTAATTTTCCATCGCGTATAAGGGATGTGTTGTACCTATAGATGATTCCTGTGCGATCCTGGCTTTTACCGTGTTGCCTCGGCGTATTACAGGTCGTAACAGGCAAGAATATTTTATTGTAATAAGTAGGGGTGTTTGTTTCGTCATCTTTGTTTTACTCAGGGTTGATCCAGTTGCGTCTAATCAAGGCGTGGCTTCAAACTTAGCCGTCTTAGTGCGAAAAAAGTGCGCGTAGTCAGCGTTCTCTTTAGTCTGCACGGACATAGGGCCTCTTTTCCTGGTTTTGCCCGTGACACAATTACCATTATTATAATTGTAATTCAACTGAGTGACATGGGGTATTTGTGCAGTTTTTAATTTTAAGTCTCACATTTGCACTATTTTACTTAATCTTTAACTTCTAAATACTTATAATTGCAAGTACTTTGAACAAAGCTGTAGTTTCATGTTTAAATTAAATAGTCTCAAGTCTACTAAAACTAAATTTATGAGAAGTATTTAGACCAAATTACAGCAATAAACGAATATAATTAGTTTAATAAACTTTCCTGATAAAGTGCATCGTGTTTTGCCCTCCATCAATCTTTTAAGAAAGGTCAGCTGCAATTGCCTAAGGTAGGACTTTGGACTTTATTAACCTTCTTAAAAATGTGAAATACAAACACGGATCGAGCTACATCCGCCAAAAGATCACCTGTACTTGCCCAAAGTCAGGCTTTGCTCCCCATAGACCATCTAAACAAGGTCTAGCTTCGCCCTGCATTAGGCAGATGTTAAATGCAGGTGACGTTTTGCTGAATCAGCATGCAGATGTAAAATTGCTGACTAAGCTTGAAACTGCATTGCACTTGTCTTTACAATTTAGTGTAAATTTTGTAGCGTGACTGTAGAAATCAGAAAGTGAACAGTAAGCATTGAAACACTAGAAGAAATAAATGCGCAAACTAGCAATAAAAATTTAGAAAAAATTGAAAAATTAGAAATATTGTAATTCTATAAAGGATCAAGACTATTTACGTCTCAGAATGACTATGCTATTTTCTTCCTGCCAGGGATTACATTTTTATTCTTGTTTATGTGCGAAATTGTCGAGAAACTTGAAAACAAACTTCTTCAAATTTTCTAGCCAAAGCTGTCTTTTACGATTTAAATCTTTAGTTAGCTAGATTTCCAAGGATTCCTGCTGGGGTTGTCTGGTTATTATTCAAAATTAACTCGAAGTTCCTCTCTCCTGCCGTTTTTAGAGTGTCATCTACTCCTTTAAGAGTTTCTTTCTTGTTTAATACACATTCAATTACAAACTTAAAATCTACTTTTTCCATGGCTATACATGACTTTTTATTAATTCTTTGACTATTTCTAGCTAATTAAAGCAGTGACAGGTATTATCGCAGCTTTGGTCTTAGGCCGGTTAAACTCAGAGGGTGGCCTTGAGCGTGTGGTAAGGAAGTTATAGACACAGTAAAAATGCAACAAATATATTAACAATATATTAAAAAACCAATTTGAAAAATTACAATTTAATCAAATCAAATCCAATTTTACAGATTCAATAATAAGTTTAAGAAAATCCTGATTCAATCTGAGAAGTTCAATTTAAATACAAAGAATTGCTGGACATCCGGTATATTACTCAAAGGTGTGAATATAATAAGATATTAAATTTTGCAGCAGAATTTGACAAGAAAATAAACGTTTAGAAAAATACTGAAAGTAGTTAATTGATTTGGATCGAAGGTTATTGAAAAATAGAATCTAATTCCATAATTGCCATTTGTTCTTTTATGGGAAATTTAAAAAACACAGGAAAACGCTATTCAATTATCGTTGACATTGAAACAAGGACAGTTGCACATAGCCTAATGAGAATCTACATTAGTTTCCGCTGCTGGTCGTAATTAGAGCTCGTCATTTCCTATACTCTCGGAAAAATTAATTTGTGTTTGGATTATACACAGCACTAAAACAGTGATTTGTTTTCAATATGTTTAGCAAAGTATAAGTAACGCACAGAATGCTGCGTATCTTTCTTATTACGATTCTACGCGTGTGTACGAGTGATGTTCAGCAAGTAAGTCTATTTGCTATGTGTTTTACAGGAAGTTTTTCCTATGCTCCGATTTATCCCATTAACCATAATTTTTTTTATCGCAATCATGCAATACTATGTACTTATAAAAACTAATGTCTTTTATAACTACAGATTTTAAATTTTCGTCAAAACGATTATGAAGTCAAATGGGACATTGCAGAATGCTTCTCGCTTAACAAATCGTATTATAAACGGTTTGAGTGTGGTGAAGTCTTGTACAACCGAACTCAAAGAGTTTTCAATGCTACAGTTGATCAGGCAATCAACATGGGTGGTGACGTACTTGTAAGTGCAGAAACAGTGTATATAACACGGACTCTCTTTTTATTACCTTATATTCTTTACAGTTTGATATACAGGTATATAAGTTAATGAGCAATGAGTACCGTTTCTTTCCTCTGACAATTACTAACGCAAATGTGTGTGCAGAATATAACCGGAATTCGTTTGGTTTGAAAGATATGTTTACTAAATCGTCAAATGTTAAGCCATGTGATATGAAAAAGGTAACCTTAGCTATGAATTTGAAGTCTTCTAGTTAAGTGGATGTAAATTACAGGGTGTTTATTACGCGAGAAACCAGATACCAGATGAATCTAGGTTTCCTCCGCATATGCCTCGAGGTTCATATAAAATAGTTGGTCAGATGAAGCTTCATTCGTATAAATTTGCCGAGGCAATCATGTATATTCGCGTGGTTGACAAACCTATCGACTGGACAAAAATTCCAAAAACTAACAAATACCTTAAAGAAGATGAGGAGGACAAGCTGTTTGCTTAAACAATATTGTTTGAGTGTATGTATACTTAGTGCATTCTATAATAATCTAATTCTAAATTTCACTTTTGCACTTTTATCTTAGTTTTAATTTTTTGACACTTATTTGCAAGTATTGTATTTTTGAAAATGTTGGCAATAAATACTTGAAAGTTCCAATTATCGCTTACAAATAATGGTTTTATGACAGTAAAAATTTATTTTTGAATTGATTACAATAACATACATATCTTGAGAGTGTATTTACTAATTGCATTGTTATTTCGAGAAAAAAATAAACATTTGATCCAAGTTGCCATTAAGAAAACTATGTATGAACTAGAAATATTCAAATTAAAATATCTTGAAAACCTTGCTTTTCGAAATTTCTTTATAGGATAAAAACACTTTATTTTGAATGATCTTCCATATATATATCTTAACGTTGTTAGGATAAAAAATATGTTTACATCAAAGCGCCATCTACATCTTAAGATTTGAAGTAATAACATTGGCATAAAAATAAAACTACTTTTGTCATAAAAACTCACCACGAGATCCCCGCTAGATACAGATCTGTACGGTGGATTCACCTAAAAAATTCCCTAAATATACGGAAGCACCGTTTCAAGTACAGTTAAAACATAAAATTAAAATAAAATAATAAAATTCAGCACCAATATTATCTATTACCAATTTAAAGAATAGTGAATCAGAATAAGTAACCATTGAAAAAGTGTATTTAGGTGAGTGTAATCAATAAAAATTTAATTTAATTCTCAGCAAGGTGAGTTGTACCCATATGTGGAATTAAGCAGATGGCTTTTCAAGTCCGTGAATGAATTTGGAATTAAAAATGTAAGGCAACCCCGGAGGCAGAGGTCGAAATAGAGAATTTTCTCGACGGACGGATCTTTAACTTTCCTAGACCGTTCAACCATAATCCCTCTGTAGTGCTGTTCCTCTTAAGACGATGCACCTAGCTATAAGATGATGAAGCCAAATTAAATTCTAGGAAGGACTCCTTAATTTCTTCGAACGTTCGAGTATTAAATTTACAGAAGACTAAAGTCTAAGCCTACTCTGATGACATAACCCCATCCAAGTTTACTAATCAGATTCTAACATTAAACACAATTCAACAGAAAGTTTTCCCACTAACAGCTATTAATATTATTGTTAATAAAAACAAGGTCATTTTTATGATAAAAATCATGAAGGTAAGTATTAATATGCAACAAGAAATTATTTTAATTTGCTCATTTTAATTATATTTGTGTCTTTATGTATTGCTGAAGAGGTATGTCTGTCTATTATGTTATTTGAGATAACTTTGCCTAAAACTAGACTTTTAGTTCTGCTTTTGTCCAGCAGGTGGCACAGCTAGAAAAATTATTGCTGAAAATTAATTTCTAAACAAGTGATTAGAATTTTGTAGCATTATCTTCCAATTTCGTCTTTGCAAACAGAAGAAAATACTCAATGAAGAAAAAGAATATTCATTAGTGAAAAAGAATGTTCATTCCTTAAAAGCGTTTAGTTATTTATTGATTCTCATCTGTATAGGTCGATATTGATGTAACATTATTGTAAAAGTTATTCAAAAGATTGTTAATGAAATGTAGCTTATATTGAAAGCAACAGCTTATTTTCTTATTTGATAATAAAAGTAAAATTGTGTCAACTTACAAAAAGTTCCAAGAAATTTTACTTTCTGGTAAGACAATAAAACAAAACGTGTTTCATCTAATAAAATAATTATTTATAAAAGCAATAAACATATTATTAATAACAATTTGTAAGATTAGTAATTAAAAACATCTGTTGACTCATTATACAGTGCCATTATAATTGGCCTAACATGATTAATAAAAATAATTTATTTTTGGTCATACCGGAAAGCTGCCAATAATATCTACATCTGTTAAAAGCTTTTTGGCTCGCTAATAGAATATTATCAAAATTATCTTGGTTGCCTAAAATTAGACTTTTAGTTCTGCTTTTGTCCAGCAGATGGCACACCGCTAGAAAAATTATTTTTGGAAATTAATTTTTAAAATAAAACTACTTTTGCTTTCTAACAAATGCCAAATCAAGAACTGAGAAGTCATAAAAACTCACCATGAGATTCCCGCTAGATACAGATCTGTACACAGATTAGAATAATAGAATAATAATAGAAAAATAGAAGCTATTTTAAAAAAACAGGAAAAACACTATTATTAATACAGACAAGGTCACCTCCATGACGTTTAAACTAGAGGATAAAAAGCAAAAGTCAACAAAAATGACATCAGTGTCTGCTTTGGACTAGAGTTATTTGTATGCTGCTGCAATGCAATATATTGTCTTGATTATTATGATTTTTCATTTGTGTTTTACGGAGAAGGTATACTTATTTACTATGTTATTTTTGAGTTAGTTTCCATAATTACATAATTTTATACTTCCCCAATAAAAGTAATGCATTCTACAGATACCGTTTAGTTTTCATTAAAATGACTATGACATCAAGTGGAACATTGCTGAATGCTTTGTGCATAACAAATCGTATTTTAAATGGTTTGAATGCGGTGAAGTTTTGTACAATAGAAGTCATAGAGTTTTCAATTCTTCACTCGAACTGGCAGTCGATTTGAAGAATAATTTAATGGTAAGTGCAGCAATGTTGTAGAACGTGGACACTTTTTTTTATTCTATTTGAGTTTGACTTGACTCTATATTTTTTACAGTTTGCAGCACAGATGTATAAAGTCACTAGTAATGAGTATTGTTTCTTTCCTCTTACATTTAATAATGCAATAGGCGTGCAGAATATAACAGCAACACGTTTGGTATAAAGGATATGCTTACAGAAGCATCAAATTTTAAACCATGCGACATGAAAAAGGTAAACCTATCCATGACCGAATTTCGGAGTTTTCTAGTTATGTGAATATTTATTACAGGGTGTTTATTACATACGTGATCTATCACCAGATGTTTCTAACTTTCCACCACATATACCCCGTGATTCATCTAAAGTAACTGTTAAGTTAGTGTTGCGTTCATATGAACTCGCTGAGTTGCATTGGTACTTTAGCGTGCTTGATAAACCTATTGATTGGAAAAAAATTCCAAAAACTAACAGATATCTTAAAGAAAAAGTCCAGTTTTCTGTTTAAGTAATTAAGTAATGCTAGGCACGTTACATTTTATATGTACGTATATGTATACATATTATAACTTAATCGGGTGCTTGGTATTATTATATTGTATTATATTATATTATATTGTAGTGTATTCTACTGTATTATATTATAATAATTTTGGGTTTTAAATCGTCAGAAGATTTAATTTTAAATTCCACTATTTTTCTTTGTTATTTTGGTTGCCCTGTATATACAAAGCAAATGGTTAAATATTATCTTCTGTTAGTTGCAAAACGAAGAATTCCTTAATTAGATCAGGGCTAGTTGAGAAGTCGTATAATATTTCACACTAATATACACAGTGTGTCTACTTAAGTTGGAACCATATAGCAATTTTTTTTATTATTAGTTTTACGACAAAAAGTTACTCTTTATAAAAAATTGTGCATGGTCTAAAACCTAAAATGCCACCATCAGATATGAAAATGTTTCAGTCATATACGAGGTGTGTAAGAAAATATGAATTTTGCCCAACAGTCAAGTACCTTTATTTTTGACAATATCGAAAAATGTTATAAGGAAAAGTTAATCAAAATAAAAAACTATGTTCTAATATGCATATACATCTATTTAACCTGAGAAATGCTTATTTGTTTATTTCCAATAAATGCTATGTTAGTTACAGAGTTGTTTATTTAAAAAATTAAAAAAAATGTTTCAGGGTAGATGAATGTAACTGCATATTAGAATCTGGCCTGTACAAACCAAAACCTTTTCAAACAATTATACTATTATAATATAATATAATATAATATAGTATATTATATTATATTATAATATATTATACTACATTATATTATACTATATACTAATGTGAAACAAAACGATAAGCTGTCAAAGGCAATTAGTGCCACTGTTGTGTATACTATATTACTATTACTATATTATATTATAATATAGTATACTATATTATATTATACTATATTATACTATATTAATAGAACATAATTAATATAATATAATAATAATATAATAAAATATAATATAGCATAATATAATATAGTATAGTATATAATATAGTATAATATAGTATAATATAATATAATATAATATAATATAATATAGTGTAATATAATATAATATATTATAATGCAATATAATATAATATAGTATAATATAATATAATAATAATATAATATAATATAATACAATATAATACAGTATAGTATAATATAATATAATATAAAATAATATAATATAAAATAATTAATATAGTATAATATAATATAATATATTATAATATAATATAATATAATACAATATAGCATTTTCAGAATTTCTATTTGCTTTGAAATACACTTCCAACATATCAACTTTTTCTTGATTTAAATATTTATTACTTATCACTATCTACGAGCACACAACTAATCTCAATGGCACTAATTGCCTTTGACAGCTTATCGTTTTGTTTCACATTAGTGTTTGTTTCATAGCCTACTAATTTCATATTAGAAATAAATTTAGTTGTTTGTTGATATCTCCCCTACAAATAAAAATTTACAGGTATGTTATACATAGTTGAAAAGCTCTTTTTAAAGACTATCGGGGGTTTCTGTTGACACCAAAAAATTTGTTTTAAAAAAGTGTCTGAACAATGTAAAACTTTCGAAGCGGTCACATTAGCTGTTATCGAGTTATTAAAAAATATTGAAATTGGCAAATTTTTGTTATTTCAAAATATCTAAAAATTTAAAAAAGTGAGGGTGAATTTAAAATGAGATTTGTTGAGAGTATCAAATTCTACATAACATCTCCCATTTAACGGTGGTTCTATGTTTTCTAATAACCGAGATACCAATGGTGAGCATCGAAATGTGGACACACTGTATAAAACTTTTTCTAAAATGCTCCTTTGTGGAGCCATGCTGTCCCACTTTAGCTAAAGGAAATGACTCTTTTTTAAATAACACCGCAACCGCTTATTTGCAGTTAATTGATCAAACCTGTCTTTATCTCAGAAGTGTGTTTTGAAGCTGGAAGCCGTTCCCCGTATTATATAGAAAAATGTACTAGAACCCGTAATTGTTTTTGGAGTCTCTGCATGAAATAAGGGCCTTGATAAGTAGTACACGTAAATAAAGTTATTAAAAATTATTCTTAATTTAAATCTAATTGCATAATTGCGTGATGTCCTATTTTTAGTTATTTTAACAAAACAAGGACAACTGAATGACTATAAAACAACAAGGTGAGCGAGAAAATGCAATGAAACAAAACGCGTTTTCACAAAAGTTTGTGTCTGACATGAGCTAGACACGGTGTAGTTACAATAGTTTATATGTTAGATAAAGTATAATGCATACAATGTTGTAAATTTTGTCTATTCTGTTTTTATCTGCATGTACTGCTGAGCAAGTAAGTTGATCTCATCAGACCATAAACCCTTCAATCACTATCATGCATCAATACTTAAAAAACCATTGCCTTCTCTACAGATACCTTTAAATTTCCGTCAAAGCGATTATGAAGTCAAGTGGAACATTGCTCAATGTTCTTTGTATAACAAGTCATATTTTAAACGGTTTGAACGTTAAAATGTTGAGGAGGACTTTTCTGTTTAGAAGTTAATCAGTATTTGGTTTAATTATTAGTGCATACAATGTTATTCACGTGTATACACATTGTAATTTAATTGGGTGGTGGTGAGGTGTGTTTGCATAATTCCACTTTTTGCACTTTTAACTTAGTCTACAATTTTTGAATACTTTCTACTAAGGTACTTGCAACAGCATGCTAAAATAGACAGAAAAAAAACAAAAAATTATTTTATTACATTTATGTAGATAAAGAGAGGAATAAATTTGCCAGCAATAAAAGTGATAATATTGTAACGTTTACTTTTTGTTTCCGTTACTTAGATGTGTTGTATTTAATGGGCGCTGTTGGTGTGATCTTGTATTTTTTGTAGTTTTCTCTTGTTAAAAAGATTTTTTTTGTACTTGTTGTGAGGTTGATTTTTTTTCTTAGTAGTTTCTTAAATTTTGAAATCAATTAAGGCTGACAAACTTTTCAATTTTATTTATTTAAGCAAGCGAGACGCAGGGTATAATTAGTTTCATTAAATTTTCTCTGCGGGTTTACGTTGCAATGTTCCGATCGGATGAGCGATTTGTCGAGTAGGTTGCGGTGGTGGTTCTTCCTTACAAAGAGGGCAGACCGTTTGTTCCCGGTAAACCTGTCGGGTCTCTCTATTTGTCGTAAGGTGAGAAATTTCATTTTTACAGATGAAATTTAATTCCACACCTTGTAACATTTTGTACAACTAGAAGGTTTTTTTGATATGGACGGATCATGCAGTAAACGGTCCAAGACCGTCAATTGATCACAATAGACACTAATTCATAATGTTGTCATTGAAATTATCTGTTTGCTAGCTTGTTTAATTTGTTTTTTTTTGGTTCTTTCTTTATAACTTTTGCTGTAATATTTAATTAAAAACCGAACCTGGAACATGAATTTAGAAGTGTGTTTGCGTGTATTAGGGTTGTTACAGTTGAGTCCGCCTCTGCCGTGCAGATCTGTATATCAGCGGGGAGTCGTGGTAGTGTCTTTTTACTTTTCAATTTCCGATTCTGGTTGTAGATTTTGTTCATGATTAAATTTTTTATTAGTCTAACTTTGATTCAACCATATTATTATTAAATATTTTATAATTGGTCAGGTTATAATTATGATAAAATTTTTGTTGTTTTATATTTGATGGGTAAATTTTAGAATTTTTTTCCATATCATTACATTGTATAAAGCCTATTTTTATATTTTTCTAAATTTCTTAATTTGTGATTAATAAGAGCTTTAAAGTTTTCTTAAAATTTTTACTATGCTTGGTTCTTCGATAATGTATTTTGTATATGCTTTTAAATTTTATTACTGAGTTTAGCCGGTCTAAGACCAAAAACTTCTTAGTTAAACTAGAGTTACAATGTATTGGAGTAAATCTACTTCAAGCAGCAAATAAGATGCAAATATACTGTAAGCCAGTGCTGTCAGACCTTTTTAAAAATAAGAATCAAATAACAAGCTGAGCCAATTATTTTTTCTTAAAGACATTCTTCAACTTCAGTTATTGTCAATAATAAAAAATCTAAAAACTAGACTAGTTGTTTTGCTCGTTATTGAAATATTTTTATATTTATTTTGGTTGCTTAAAACCAGGCATTTTTATATATCGAGTGTAAAATTGATACACAAACCATAGGGATTTACCCTTAATTGTTTTAGAGCAAAAGTGTAAATAGAGCTTTTGTAGAGAAAGAAATATTGTACCTATACAGGTTATTACTTGTTATTTCCAATTTAAAAAAACCGGGAAAAAGCATTAAATTGCGATTTTTGCAAAATCCTTATGCTGCGTAAACCAATTCCAATCCGATGCATAAAGCTTAAATCTTCCTAAATAGAAATCCCTGTGTAGTTCGCTATTTTCTGTTTTCGCGTCCAATGCTGTTTACAACAATAGCATTATAGGGATATAAACAAAACAGTTTCTGTGTTATTCAATTTTTTTTATTGTTTATCTCGGTGTTATCTTACTTCTAGTCATAGCAGTTTGGGTCTATAAGATCTGCATTTAACAGCTGTGATATTATTATGATTGTGGAACGGCATCAATATTTAATGAACTTATTGTTTCTCTCATTTTATAAACCTCAAATTGAGTCTTTTGTAATTATAAACAGTCGCCAAGATTCAATTATTTTCCTTCGAGTGAACGGGAGGTTATACTACATGCCTCCGTTTATGTTTGTATATTGCTTGCAACCAATCACAAGCTATAGTATTTAACTCAAACTGTATGTCGTCCAATAAAACCATTTGTGATTATCAAAGACTTACAAGAAAAAATTGAGTAACGCCAAATAGTCCACTCGTTCTACTGCGAGTTATTACAATGAAAACAGGAACCAAAACAATTATTGTAATATCCAAGCAAGGACAGTTGTATTAAAGATTGGTTAACTTTTCGCTGCTAATTGTGATAAAAATCAAAACTCGTCATTTGCTGTGCATCTTCCTTATTCGATTCTACGTGTAGGAGCAAGTAAGTCTATTTACTGTGTTATTTCAGAGTCAATTACTCGCATGTTTCCATTTATCCCATAACATCACAAAGCTTTCAATCATTATCATGCAACAGTACCTACTAAACCTGACACCTTTTATCAACACGTTTTGATTTTCATGAAGCGAAATGGGACATTGCAGAATGCTTGTTGTATAGCAAATTGTATTAAAGGATTTGAATCTGAAATTTTGTACAATTGAACGCAAATAATTCTGAACAATCAATAGACAATAGACAATAGACTTTCTTATATTGATTATTATCTTTAATTCAATTGTTTCTTAAGAGTTTACAAGAAATTAAATAATTCTTTTGTTTACTTTAGTAAAAACAGTAATAAGAATTTGAAGAAGTACTTTCTTATGTTTTTCTAGATTTTGTTTTCAAAACCGGTTTCGGCGACTAAACCATCCTCAGTTGATGTTTATTAACAGCTGACGCTGTCTTCCCTCTCTCAATCGTTTTCACCATTCATCTGTGTCTTCCCATGGCCCCGCCTGTTAAATCTTTCGCTTCCATGGCCTCGTCTACCTCATCTCGCCATGATCTCTTTGGCCTTTCTCTTTTTCTTCTACCCAATGGGCTTCACTTTGTTACGTCTCTGATCTTTTAATGTGTCCATACAACATCCGTCGCTTTCCTTCTGTATATCATTTTTAACATTCATTCGTCTTCTGATCTCTTCGTTTCCTATTGTATCTAATCTTGTCAGCTTCCATTTCGGTATCGTTTATTTTAGTTAGATATTTTTTGTTTATCATCCAGTTTTTAGATCAATTCGTACTATGATGTTGTAGATTTCTGTTCTTCATTGTGCATTATTTGCTCTCCACTTTTCATTTGCAATTTTCTAACTTTAATTCTTCACTCTTTTACAGCTTCTATTTTCAGCTTTTATGTATTCTTCAATCCCAATTTCTCGCTCTTTAATCTTCATTCTTTGTCTTTTATTCTTCACCTTTACTTTTGCATTCTTTGTTATTCTTCCACCTTTCTTCAATTATCATTCTTCAGCCTTTTTTCCATTGTCCATGCTGAATTCCTCATACTTAATTTGCCTTTGTTCATTGTTCGTTTTATATTCTTAAATCTCAATTCGCTTTTTATCGTTAATTGCACTTAATTCTTCATTTTCACTTTTCCATTCTCCAATTTTACGTACGTCTTCACTCTTCTACAGTTTCTATTCTTCATCTTTTATGTATTCTTCAATCACAATTCTTCGCTCATCATGAGTTTTTAATCTTTATTCTTTGTCCTTTTTTGTTTTTCATCTTTTATTCTTCATTTTTACTTTTGCATTCTTCGTTATTCTTCCTTTGTTTCCTTCATGCATCAGCCTTTATTTTTCATTGTTCATTCTGAATTCCTCATACTTAGTTAATCGTTGTTCATTGTTAGTTTTCCATTTTTTAAATTTTAATTCGTTCATTGTTCATTTCTTGTTCTTAACTTAACTCCATTTCTAAATTTTATTCTTTGTTTTATACTGTTCATTGTTCATTTCTAATTCTCCATTCTTCATCTTTCGGCCTCTTTCTTTATTCTTCATCTTTATTTTTTCATTTTGCAACTTCAATTTGTTTATTCTTTATGCATTCTTCAATTTCAGTTCTTCATTCTTTATGCTTAATCCTTCAGTTGTTTGTCTTGATTCTTGATTCTTAATTTTTTATTTTTTATTCTTCATATTTCAATCTCAACGTTTCGTTCTTTATTTTTTATCTTTATTTCTTAATTCTTCATTGTTAGTTGTTTGTCACTCTGAATTGTACATTCTCCATCTATTATTTTTTATTCATCAATTTTATTTCTTCATTTCTTACTTTTTGTGCTTCATTTGTTATTCTTCATTTTTTCATTCTTTGTGTTTCAGTATCAATTTTCCTTTTTTCACTATTTTTCCTTCTTTGTCATTCCTTCTCCCTTCTTCCTCTTCTTTCCTACTTCTTCATTGTTAAATCTCAATCTCATTCTTTATTCATGAACCTTTATGTATTTTCTAACCTTAATTTTTCATACTTGGGGCTTCGTTTTTTATTGTTTATTTCTTATCTTTCATTTTCCAGTCACAACTTTTCATTCTTCATTATTGACTTTTGCTTTTTTCATTCTTTGTGATTCTCTCTTCAGTTTTCTTTTTTCACCAATCGTTCTGTAGCCTTTATTTTCCACTGCATATACTCAATTTTTTCATTCTTAATTTGTCATTGTTCATTTTTCGTTCTTCAATTTTTTTTCAACATTTATTTTTCATTCATCATTCTTTATTCATTCTCTATTCTTGAACCTAAAATCTTCATTTTTTGTTGTACATTCTTTGTTTTTTATTCTTTATTCTCCATTTGTTAATTCTCTATTCCGCAATCTTCATCCTCATTTCCTCATCCTTGACGGTTCATTGTTCATTCTTAATTATTAATTTTTTATTGTTTATTTTTCATTCCTTCGTTTCTTATACTTCATTCTTTATTCTTCATTCTCGTTATACGTTGTTTTTTTATTTTTCATTTTTTTTATTAAGTCTCAGTTTTTCAACCTCAATTTTTGATTCTGCATAAATCAGTTAGTGCAACTAGGATACACTATAAGGACCTATAGAGAACGTGAAATTATTTCCAGGTTATGGCTAAGCTAATAGTGAATGCTAATGTAAATTCTACAAATCTCTCGCAGCTACGATGTTATTAACATACCTACTGTTGCAATATAGACCTTTTCGTAAAACTAGTCTCACGCTTGACTGCCATCACATGATATGCATCACAGATTTAATTCTAATTATTCTTTGTATTGTATTCTTAAAGATTTTTAAAGTTTTGCCATGTCTAAACATCAGTACGAGTGGTATTAAACTTTGACTTTTAATAGAATACCGACTCGTGTAATTCTGTTTTAAAACAAAATAATTGATCATTATCAGTAAACCTGATTTTTT